>ARYC01008139.1:0-15366 GCA_000711775.1 Oxytricha trifallax
TGAAAATATCAATTCTAGTCATTTAGACCTCGCTGAACACGAATATAAAATCAGAATTGATTTATCTTTAATACGCGCAAAGATACAGGCATTTTAAGCTTTATTATAAGAATTTATGAGAGAGTATGTTAAACATCGATTTTTAGGGTTTTCAAGGCTGCGGGAGAGGGTCAAGGAAATTCATGAGGTGACCTGGAATAAAGCAAATCCACTTAATATGGGCTCCTGATCAAGAGTGTAACACCGGAACACCAGATATATAGTCATTTTCAAAAGTTATTGGGGGGTCAATTTGTCCATTTTTTGATTTTTTAAATTTGGCCCAGGAGCCGAACCTTTCCCCGGCAAAACTCAACTTGCAATTTATATTTCCAGAAAACTCCCGAAAATATCAATACTAGTCATTTAGACCTCGCTGAACACGAATATAAAATCAGAATTGATTTATCTTTAATACGCGCAAAGATACAGGCATTTTAAGCTTTATTATAAGAATTTATGAGAGAGTATGTTAAACATCGATTTTTAGGGTTTTCAAGGCTGCGGGAGAGGGTCAAGGAAATTCATGAGGTGACCTGGAATAAAGCAAATCCACTTAATATGGGCTCCTGATCAAGAGTGTAACACCGGAACACCAGATATATAGTCATTTTCAAAAGTTATTGGGGGGTCAATTTGTCCATTTTTTGATTTTTTAAATTTGGCCCAGGAGCCGAACCTTTCCCCGGCAAAACTCAACTTGCAATATATATTTCCAGAAAACTCATGAAAATATCAATTCTAGTCATTTAGACCTCGCTGAACACGAATATAAAATCAGAATTGATTTATCTTTAATACGCGCAAAGATACAGGCATTTTAAGCTTTATTATAAGAATTTATGAGAGAGTATGTTAAACATCGATTTTTAGGGTTTTCAAGGCTGCGGGAGAGGGTCAAGGAAATTCATGAGGTGACCTGGAATAAAGCAAATCCACTTAATATGGGCTCCTGATCAAGAGTGTAACACCGGAACACCAGATATATAGTCATTTTCAAAAGTTATTGGGGGGTCAATTTGTCCATTTTTTGATTTTTTAAATTTGGCCCAGGAGCCGAACCTATCCCCGGGAAAACTCAACTTGCAATTTATATTTCCAGAAAACTCCCGAAAATATCAATTCTAGTCATTTAGACCTCGCTGAACACGAATATAAAATCAGAATTGATTTATCTTTAATACGCGCAAAGATACAGGCATTTTAAGCTTTATTATAAGAATTTATGAGAGAGTATGTTAAACATCGATTTTTAGGGTTTTCAAGGCTGCGGGAGAGGGTCAAGGAAATTCATGAGGTGACCTGGAATAAAGCAAATCCACTTAATATGGGCTCCTGATCAAGAGTGTAACACCGGAACACCAGATATATAGTCATTTTCAAAAGTTATTGGGGGGTCAATTTGTCCATTTTTTGATTTTTTAAATTGGCCCACGAGCCGAACCCTTCCCCGGCAAAACTCAACTTGCAATTTATATTTCCCAACAACTCCCGAAAATATCAATTCTAGTCATTTAGACCTCGCTGAACACGAATATAAAATCAGAATTGATTTATCTTTAATACGCGCAAAGATACAGGCATTTTAAGCTTTATTATAAGAATTTATGAGAGAGTATGTTAAACATCGATTTTTAGGGTTTTCAAGGCTGCGGGAGAGGGTCAAGGAAATTCATGAGGTGACCTGGAATAAAGCAAATCCACTTAATATGGGCTCCTGATCAAGAGTGTAACACCGGAACACCAGATATATAGTCATTTTCAAAAGTTATTGGGGGGTCAATTTGTCCATTTTTTGATTTTTTAAATTTGGCCCAGGAGCCGAACCTTTCCCCGGCAAAACTCAACTTGCAATTTATATTTCCAGAAAACTCCCGAAAATATCAATACTAGTCATTTAGACCTCGCTGAACACGAATATAAAATCAGAATTGATTTATCTTTAATACGCGCAAAGATACAGGCATTTTAAGCTTTATTATAAGAATTGATGAGAGAGTATGTTAAACATCGATTTTTAGGGTTTTCAAGGATGCGGGAGAGGGTCAAGGAAATTCATGAGGTGACCTGGAATTAAGCAAATCCACTAAATTTGGGCTCCTGATCAAGAGTGAATCATCGGAACACCAGATATATAGTAATTTTCAAAAGTTATTGGGGGGTCAATTTGTCCATTTTTTGATTTTTTAAATTTGGCCCAGGAGCCGAACCTTCCCGGCAAATCTCAACTTGCAATTTAAATATCCCAAAAACTCCCGAAAATATCAATTCTAGTCATTTAGACCTCGCTGAACACGAATATAAAATCAGAATTGATTTATCTTTAATACGCGCAAAGATACAGGCATTTTAAGCTTTATTATAAGAATTTATGAGAGAGTATGTTAAACATCGATTTTTAGGGTTTTCAAGGCTGCGGGAGAGGGTCAAGGAAATTCATGAGGTGACCTGGAATAAAGCAAATCCACTTAATATGGGCTCCTGATCAAGAGTGTAACACCGGAACACCAGATATATAGTCATTTTCAAAAGTTATTGGGGGGTCAATTTGTCCATTTTTTGATTTTTTAAATTTGGCCCAGGAGCCGAACCTATCCCCGGGAAAACTCAACTTGCAATTTATATTTCCAGAAAACTCCCGAAAATATCAATTCTAGTCATTTAGACCTCGCTGAACACGAATATAAAATCAAATGGGGGGGGGGGGGGGGGGGGGGGGGGGGGGGGGGGGGGGGGGGGGGGGGGGGGGGGGGGGGGGGGTGATTTTATCTTTAATACGCGCAAAGATACAGGCATTTTAAGCTTTATTATAAGAATTTATGAGAGAGTATGTTAAACATCGATTTTTAGGGTTTTCAAGGCTGCGGGAGAGGGTCAAGGAAATTCATGAGGTGACCTGGAATAAAGCAAATCCACTTAATATGGGCTCCTGATCAAGAGTGTAACACCGGAACACCAGATATATAGTCATTTTCAAAAGTTATTGGGGGGTCAATTTGTCCATTTTTGATTTTTTAAATTTGGCCCAGGAGCCGAACCTATCCCCGGGAAAACTCAACTTGCAATTTATATTTCCAGAAAACTCCAGAAAATATCAATTCTAGTCATTTAGACCTCGCTGAACACGAATATAAAATCAGAATTGATTTATCTTTAATACGCGCAAAGATACAGGCATTTTAAGCTTTATTATAAGAATTGATGAGAGAGTATGTTAAACATCGATTTTTAGGGTTTTCAAGGATGCGGGAGAGGGTCAAGGAAATTCATGAGGTGACCTGGAATAAAGCAAATCCACTAAATATGGGCTCCTGATCAAGAGTGAAACACCGGAACACCAGATATATAGTAATTTTCAAAAGTTATTGGGGGGTCAATTTGTCCATTTTTTGATTTTTTAATTTGGCCCAGGAGCCGACCTTTCCCCGGCAAAACTCAACTTGCAATTTATATTTCCAGAAAACTCCAGAAAATATCAATACTAGTCATTTAGACCTCGCTGAACACGAATATAAAATCAGAATTGATTTAACTTTAATACGCGCAAAGATACAGGCATTTAAAGCTTTATTATAAGAATTGATGAGAGAGTATGTTAAACATCGATTTTTAGGGTTTTCAAGGCAGCGGGAGAGGGTCAAGGAAATTAATGAGGTGACCTGGAATAAAGCAAATCCACTAAATATGGGCTCCTGATCAAGAGTGTAACACCGGAACACCAGATATATAGTCATTTTCAAAAGTTATTGGGAGGTCAATTTGTCCATTTTTTGATTTTAAATTTGGCCCAGGAGCCGAACCTATCCCCGGCAAAACTCAACTTGCAATTTATATTTCCAGAAAACTCCAGAAAATATCAATTCTAGTCATTTAGACCTCGCTGAACACGAATATAAAATCAGAATTAATTAATATTCAAAACGCGCAAAGATACAGGCAATTGAAGCTTTATTATAAGAACTGATGAGAGAGTATGTTAAACATCGATTTTTAGGATTTCAAGGAAGCGGGAGAGGGTCAAGGAAATTCATGAGATGACCTGGAATGAAGCAAATCCACTAAATTTGGGCTCCTGATCAAGAGTGTCACAACACCAAATATATAGTAATTTTCAAAAGTTATAGGGGGGTCAATTTGTCCATTTTTTGATTTTTAAATTGGCCCAGGAGCCGAACCTTTCCCCGGCAAAACTCAACTTGCAATTTATATTTCCAGAAAACTCCAGAAAATATCAATTCTAGTCATTTAGACAACGCTGAACACGAATATAAAATCAGAATTAATTTAACTTCAACACGCGCAAAGATACAGGCATTTAAAGCTTTATTATAAGAACTGATGAGTGAGTATGTTAAAAATCGATTTTTAGGGTTTTCAAGGCAGCGGGAGAGGGTCAAGGAAATTAATGAGGTGACCTGGAATTAAGCAAATCCACTAAATTTGGGCTCCTGATCAATAGTGTAACACCGGAACACCAGATATATAGTCATTTTCAAAAGTTATTGGGTGGTCAATTTGTCCATTTTTTGATTTTTTAAATTTGGCCCAGGAGCCGAACCTTTCCCCGGCAAAACTCAACTTGCAATTTATATTTCCAGAAAACTCCAGAAAATATCAATTCTAGTCATTTATACCTCGCTGAACACGAATATAAAATCAGAATTGATTTAACTTTAATACGCGCAAAGATACAGGCATTTAAAGCTTTATTATAAGAATTGATGAGTGAGTATGTTAAACATCGATTTTTAGGGTTTTCAAGGCAGCGGGAGAGGGTCAAGGAATTAATGAGGTGACCTGGAATTAAGCAAATCAACTAAATTAGGGCTCCTAATCAAGAGTGTAACACCGGAACACCAGATATATAGACATTTTCAAAAGTTATTGGGGGGTCAATTTGTCCATTTTTTGATTTTTAAATTTGGCCCAGGAGCCGAACCTTTCCCCGGCAAAACTCAACTTGCAATTTATATTTCCAGAAAACTCCAGAAAATATCAATTCTAGTCATTTAGACCTCGCTGAACACGAAAATAAAATCAGAATTGATTTAACATTAATACGAACAAAGATACAGCCATCTAAAGCTTTATTATAAGAATTGATGAGTGAATATGTTAAACATCGATTTTTAGGGTTTTCAAGGCAGCGGGAGAGGGTCAAGGAAATTAATGAGGTGACCTGGAATTAAGCAAATCAACTAAATTAGGGCTCCTAATCAAGAGTGTAACACCGGAACACCAGATATATAGACATTTTCAAAAGTTATTGGGGGGTCAATTTGTCCATTTTTTGATTTTTTAAATTTGGCCCAGGAGCCGAACCTTTCCCCGGCAAAACTCAACTTGCAATTATATTTCCAGAAAACTCCAGAAAATATCAATTCTAGTCATTTAGACCTCGCTGAACACGAAAATAAAATCAGAATTGATTTAACATTAATACGAACAAAGATACAGCCATCTAAAGCTTTATTATAAGAATTGATGAGTGAATATGTTAAACATCGATTTTTAGGGTTTTCAAGGCAGCGGGAGAGGGTCAAGGAAATTAATGAGGTGACCTGGAATTAAGCAAATCCACTAAATTTGGGCTCCTGATCAATAGTGTAACACCGGAACACCAGATATATAGTCATTTTCAAAAGTTATTGGGTGGTCAATTTGTCCATTTTTTGATTTTTTAAATTTGGCCCAGGAGCCGAACCTTTCCCCGGCAAAACTCAACTTGCAATTTATATTTCCAGAAAACTCCCCAAAATATCAATTCTGGTCATTTAGACCTCGCTGAACACGAATATAAAATCAGAATTGATTTATCTTTAATACGCGCAAAGATACAGGCATTTTAAGCTTTATTATAAGAATTTATGAGAGAGTATGTTAAACATCGATTTTTAGGGTTTTCAAGGCTGCGGGAGAGGGTCAAGGAAATTCATGAGGTGACCTGGAATAAAGCAAATCCACTTAATATGGGCTCCTGATCAAGAGTGTAACACCGGAACACCAGATATATAGTCATTTTCAAAAGTTATTGGGGGGTCAATTTGTCCATTTTTTGATTTTTTAAATTTGGCCCAGGAGCCGAACCTTTCCCCGGCAAAACTCAACTTGCAATTTATATTTCCAGAAAACTCCAGAAAATATCAATTCTAGTCATTTATACCTCGCTGAACACGAATATAAAATCAGAATTGATTTAACTTTAATACGCGCAAAGATACAGGCATTTAAAGCTTTATTATAAGAATTGATGAGTGAGTATGTTAAACATCGATTTTTAGGGTTTTCAAGGCAAGGCGGGAGAGGGTCACGGAAATTCATGAGGTGACCTGGAATTAAGCAAATCCACTAAATTTGGGCTCATGATCAAGAGTGTGACACCGGAACACCAGATATATAGTCATTTTCAAAAGTTATAGGGGGGTCAATTTGTCCATTTTTAGATTTTTAAAATTTGGCCCAGGAGCTGAACCTTTCCCCGGCAAAACTCAACTTGCAATTTATATTTCCCAAAAACTCCCGAGAATATCAATTATGGTCATTTAGACCTCGCTGAACACGAATATAAAATCAGAATTGATTTATCTTTAATACGCGCAAAGATACAGGCATTTTAAGCTTTATTATAAGAATTGATGAGAGAGTATGTTAAACATCGATTTTTAGGGTTTTCAAGGATGCGGGAGAGGGTCAAGGAAATTCATGAGGTGACCTGGAATTAAGCAAATCCACTAAATTTGGGCTCCTGATCAAGAGTGAATCATCGGAACACCAGATATATAGTAATTTTCAAAAGTTATTGGGGGGTCAATTTGTCCATTTTTTGATTTTTTAAATTTGGCCCAGGAGCCGAACCTTTCCCCGGCAAAACTCAACTTGCAATTTATATTTCCAGAAAACTCCCGAAAATATCAATACTAGTCATTTAGACCTCGCTGAACACGAATATAAAATCAGAATTGATTTATCTTTAATACGCGCAAAGATACAGGCATTTTAAGTTTTATTATAAGAACTGATGAGTGAGTGTGTTAAACATCGATTTTAAGGGTTTTCAAGGCAGCAGGAGAGGGTCAATGAAATTCTTGAGGTGACCTGGAATTAAGCAAATCCACTAAATTTGGGCTCCTGATCAAGAGTGTGACACCGGAACACCAGATATATAGTCATTTTCAAAAGTTATAGGGGGGTCAATTTGTCCATTTTTTGATCTTTTTAATTTGGCCCAGGAGCCGAACCCTTCCCCGGCAAAACTCAACTTGCAATTTATATTTCCCAAAAACTCCCGAAAAGATCATTTCTGGTCATTTTGACCTCGCTGAACACGAATATAAAATCAGAACTGACTTATCTTCAAAACGCGCAAAGATAAAAGCATTTTAAGTTTTATTATAAGAACTGATGAGTGAGTGTGTTAAACATCGATTTTTAGGGTTTTCAAGGCAGCGGGAGAGGGTCAAGGTTAACTCATCGGAGGTGACTTGTAGTCGTGAATTAAGCAAATCCACTAAATTTGGGCTCCTGAACAAGAGTGTGATACCGGAACAGCATATATATAGTCATTTTCAAAAGTTATAGGGGGGTCATTTTGTCCATTTTTCTATTTTTTAAATTTGGCCCAGGAGCCGAACCTTTTCCGGGCAAAACTCAACTTGCAATTTATTTTCCCAAAAACTCCCGAAAATATCAATTCTAGTCATTTAGACCTCGCTGAACACGAATATAAAATCAGAATTGATTTATCTTTAATACGCGCAAAGATACAGGCATTTTAAGCTTTATTATAAGAATTTATGAGAGAGTATGTTAAACATCGATTTTTAGGGTTTTCAAGGCTGCGGGAGAGGGTCAAGGAAATTCATGAGGTGACCTGGAATAAAGCAAATCCACTTAATATGGGCTCCTGATCAAGAGTGTAACACCGGAACACCAGATATATAGTCATTTTCAAAAGTTATTGGGGGGTCAATTTGTCCATTTTTTGATTTTTTAAAATTTGGCCCAGGAGCCGAACCTTTCCCCGGCAAAACTCAACTTGCAATTTATATTTCCAGAAAACTCCCGAAAATATCAATACTAGTCATTTAGACCTCGCTGAACACGAATATAAAATCAGAATTGATTTATCTTTAATACGCGCAAAGATACAGGCATTTTAAGCTTTATTATAAGAATTTATGAGAGAGTATGTTAAACATCGATTTTTAGGGTTTTCAAGGCTGCGGGAGAGGGTCAAGGAAATTCATGAGGTGACCTGGAATAAAGCAAATCCACTTAATATGGGCTCCTGATCAAGAGTGTAACACCGGAACACCAGATATATAGTCATTTTCAAAAGTTATTGGGGGGTCAATTTGTCCATTTTTTGATTTTTTAAATTTGGCCCAGGAGCCGAACCTTTCCCCGGCAAAACTCAACTTGCAATTTATATTTCCAGAAACTCCCGAAAATATCAATTCTAGTCATTTAGACCTCGCTGAACACGAAAATAAAATCTGAATTGATTTATCATTAATACGAACAAAGATACAGCCATCTTAAGCTTTATTATAAGAATTGATGAGTGAATATGTTAAACATCGATTTTTAGGGTTTTCAAGGCAGCGGGAGAGGGTCACGGAAATTCATGAGGTGACCTGGAATTAAGCAAATCCACTAAATTTGGGCTCCTGATCAATAGTGTAACACCGGAACACCAGATATATAGTCATTTTCAAAAGTTATTGGGTGGTCAATTTGTCCATTTTTTGATTTTTTAAATTTGGCCCAGGAGCCGAACCTTTCCCCGGCAAAACTCAACTTGCAATTTATATTTCCAGAAACTCCCGAAAATATCAATACTAGTCATTTAGACCTCGCTGAACACGAATATAAAATCAGAATTGATTTATCTTTAATACGCGCAAAGATACAGGCATTTTAAGCTTTATTATAAGAATTGATGAGATTGGAATATGTTAAACATCGATTTTTAGGGTTTTCAAGGCAGCGGGAGAGGGTCAAGGAAATTCATGAGGTGACCTGGAATTAAGCAAATCAACTAAATTAGGGCTCCTAATCAAGAGTGTAACACCGGAACACCAGATATATAGACATTTTCAAAAGTTATTGGGGGGTCAATTTGTCCATTTTTTGATTTTAAATTTGGCCCAGGAGCCGAACCTTTCCCCGGCAAAACTCAACTTGCAATTTATATTTCCAGAAAACTCCAGAAAATATCAATTCTAGTCATTTATACCTCGCTGAACACGAATATAAAATCAGAATTGATTTAACTTTAATACGCGCAAAGATACAGGCATTTAAAGCTTTATTATAAGAATTGATGAGTGAGTATGTTAAACATCGATTTTTAGGGTTTTCAAGGCAGCGGGAGAGGGTCAAGGAAATTAATGAGGTGACCTGGAATTAAGCAAATCCACTAAATTTGGGCTCCTGATCAATAGTGTAACACCGGAACACCAGATATATAGTCATTTTCAAAAGTTATTGGGTGGTCAATTTGTCCATTTTTTGATTTTTTAAATTTGGCCCAGGAGCCGAACCTTTCCCCGGCAAAACTCAACTTGCAATTTATATTTCCAGAAAACTCCCTAAAATATCAATTCTAGTCATTTAGACCTCGCTGAACACGAATATAAAATCAGAATTGATTTATCTTTAATACGCGCAAAGATACAGGCATTTTAAGCTTTATTATAAGAATTTATGAGAGAGTATGTTAAACATCGATTTTTAGGGTTTTCAAGGCTGCGGGAGAGGGTCAAGGAAATTCATGAGGTGACCTGGAATAAAGCAAATCCACTTAATATGGGCTCCTGATCAAGAGTGTAACACCGGAACACCAGATATATAGTCATTTTCAAAAGTTATTGGGGGGTCAATTTGTCCATTTTTTGATTTTTTAAAATTTGGCCCAGGAGCCGAACCTTTCCCCGGCAAAACTCAACTTGCAATTTATATTATCAGAAAACTCCCGAAAATATCAATTCTAGTCATTTAGACCTCGCTGAACACGAATATAAAATCAGAATTGATTTATCTTTTAATACGCGCAAAGATACAGGCATTTTAAGCTTTATTATAAGAATTGATGAGAGAGTATGTTAAACATCGATTTTTAGGGTTTTCAAGGATGCGGGAGAGGGTCAAGGAAATTCATGAGGTGACCTGGAATTAAGCAAATCCACTAAATTTGGGCTCCTGATCAAGAGTGAATCATCGGAACACCAGATATATAGTAATTTTCAAAAGTTATTGGGGGGTCAATTTGTCCATTTTTTGATTTTTTAAATTTGGCCCAGGAGCCGAACCTTTCCCCGGCAAAACTCAACTTGCAATTTATATTTCCAGAAAACTCCAGAAAATATCAATTCTAGTCATTTATACCTCGCTGAACACGAATATAAAATCAGAATTGATTTAACTTTAATACGCGCAAAGATACAGGCATTTAAAGCTTTATTATAAGAATTGATGAGTGAGTATGTTAAACATCGATTTTTAGGGTTTTCAAGGCAGCGGGAGAGGGTCAAGGAAATTAATGAGGTGACCTGGAATTAAGCAAATCCACTAAAATTGTGTTCCTGATCAAGAGTGTTGATGTGGAACACCAAATATATAGTCATTTTCAAAAGTTATAGGGGGGTCAATTTGTCCATTTTTGAATTTTTTTTAAATTTGGCCCAGGAGCCGAACCTTTCCCCGGCAAAACTCAACTTGCAATTTATATTTCCAGAAAACTCCAGAAAATATCAATTCTAGTCATTTATACCTCGCTGAACACGAATATAAAATCAGAATTGATTTAACTTTAATACGCGCAAAGATACAGGCATTTAAAGCTTTATTATAAGAATTGATGAGTGAGTATGTTAAACATCGATTTTTAGGGTTTTCAAGGCAGCGGGAGAGGGTCAAGGAAATTCTTGAGGTGACCTGGAATTAAGCAAATCCACTAAATTTGGCCTCTGATCAAGAGTGTGACACCGGAACACCAGATATATAGTCATTTTCAAAGGTATAGGGGGTCAATTTGTCCATTTTTTGATTTTTTTAAATTTGGCCCAGGAGCCGAACCTTTCCCCGGCAAAACTCAACTTGCAATTTATATTTCCAGAAAACTCCAGAAAATATCAATTCTAGTCATTTAGACCTCGCTGAACACGAATATAAAATCAGAATTGATTTATCTTTAATACGCGCAAAGATACAGGCATTTTAAGCTTTATTATAAGAATTTATGAGAGAGTATGTTAAACATCGATTTTTAGGGTTTTCAAGGCTGCGGGAGAGGGTCAAGGAAATTCATGAGGTGACCTGGAATAAAGCAAATCCACTTAATATGGGCTCCTGATCAAGAGTGTAACACCGGAACACCAGATATATAGTCATTTTCAAAAGTTATTGGGGGGTCAATTTGTCCATTTTTTGATTTTTTAAATTTGGCCCAGGAGCCGAACCTTTCCCCGGCAAAACTCAACTTGCAATTTATATTTCCAGAAAACTCCCGAAAATATCAATACTAGTCATTTAGACCTCGCTGAACACGAATATAAAATCAGAATTGATTTATCTTTAATACGCGCAAAGATACAGGCATTTTAAGCTTTATTATAAGAATTGATGAGTGAGTGTGTTAAACATCGATTTTTAGGGTTTTCAAGGCAGCGGGAGAGGGTCAAGGAAATTCATGAGGTGACCTGGAATTAAGCAAATCAACTAAATTAGGGCTCCTAATCAAGAGTGTAACACCGGAACACCAGATATATAGACATTTTCAAAAGTTATTGGGGGGTCAATTTGTCCATTTTTTGATTTTTTAAATTTGGCCCAGGAGCCGAACCTTTCCCCGGCAAAACTCAACTTGCAATTTATATTTCCAGAAAACTCATGAAAATATCAATTCTAGTCATTTAGACCTCGCTGAACACGAATATAAAATCATAATTGATTTATCTTTAATACGCGCAAAGATACAGGCATTTTAAGCTTTATTATAAGAATTGATGAGAGAGTATGTTAAACATCGATTTTTAGGGTTTTCAAGGATGCGGGAGAGGGTCAAGGAAATTCATGAGGTGACCTGGAATTAAGCAAATCCACTAAATTTGGGCTCCTGATCAAGAGTGAATCATCGGAACACCAGATATATAGTAATTTTCAAAAGTTATTGGGGGGTCAATTTGTCCATTTTTTGATTTTTTAAATTTGGCCGGAGCCGAACCTTTCCCCGACAAAATCAACTTGCAATTTATATTTCCCAAAAACTCCCGAGAATATCAATTCTGGTCATTTAGACCTCGCTGAACACGAATATAAAATCAGAATTGATTTATCTTTAATACGCGCAAAGATACAGGCATTTTAAGCTTTATTATAAGAATTTATGAGAGAGTATGTTAAACATCGATTTTTAGGGTTTTCAAGGCTGCGGGAGAGGGTCAAGGAAATTCATGAGGTGACCTGGAATAAAGCAAATCCACTTAATATGGGCTCCTGATCAAGAGTGTAACACCGGAACACCAGATATATAGTCATTTTCAAAAGTTATTGGGGGGTCAATTTGTCCATTTTTTGATTTTTAAATTTGGCCCAGGAGCCGAACCTTTCCCCGGCAAAACTCAACTTGCAATTTATATTTCCAGAAAACTCCAGAAAATATCAATTCTAGTCATTTATACCTCGCTGAACACGAATATAAAATCAGAATTGATTTAACTTTAATACGCGCAAAGATACAGGCATTTAAAGCTTTATTATAAGAATTGATGAGTGAGTATGTTAAACATCGATTTTTAGGGTTTTCAAGGCAGCGGGAGAGGGTCAAGAATTCATGAGGTGACCTGGAATTAAGCAAATCCACTAAATTTGGGCTCCTGATCAATAGTGTAACACCGGAACACCAGATATATAGTCATTTTCAAAAGTTATTGGGTGGTCAATTTGTCCATTTTTTGATTTTTTAAATTTGGCCCAGGAGCCGAACCTTTCCCCGGCAAAACTCAACTTGCAATTTATATTTCCAGAAAATCCCGAAAATATCAATACTAGTCATTTAGACCTCGCTGAACACGAATATAAAATCAGAATTGATTTATCTTTAATACGCGCAAAGATACAGGCATTTTAAGCTTTATTATAGGAATTGATGAGTGAGTGTGTTAAACATCGATTTTTAGGGTTTTCAAGGCAGCGGGAGAGGGTCAAGGAAATTCATGAGGTGACCTGGAATTAAGCAAATCCACTAAAATTAGGCTCCTGATCAAGAGTGTAACCCCGGAACACAAGATATATAGTCATTTTCAAAAGTTATAGGGGGGTCAATTTGTCCATTTTTTGATTTTGTAAATTTGGCCCAGGAGCCGAACCTTTCCCCGGCAAAACTCAACTTGCAATTTATATTTCCAGAAAACTCCCGAAAATATCAATACTAGTCATTTAGACCTCGCTGAACACGAATATAAAATCAGAATTGATTTATCTTTAATACGCGCAAAGATACAGGCATTTTAAGCTTTATTATAAGAATTGATGAGAGAGTATGTTAAACATCGATTTTTAGGGTTTTCAAGGATGCGGGAGAGGGTCAAGGAAATTCATGAGGTGACCTGGAATTAAGCAAATCCACTAAATTTGGGCTCCTGATCAAGAGTGAATCATCGGAACACCAGATATATAGTAATTTTCAAAAGTTATTGGGGGGTCAATTTGTCCATTTTTTGATTTTTTAAATTTGGCCCAGGAGCCGAACCTTTCCCCGGGAAAACTCAACTTGCAATTTATATTTCCAGAAAACTCCCGAAAATATCAATTCTAGTCATTTAGACCTCGCTGAACACGAATATAAAATCAGAATTGATTTATCTTTAATACGCGCAAAGATACAGGCATTTTAAGCTTTATTATAAGAATTTATGAGAGAGTATGTTAAACATCGATTTTTAGGGTTTTCAAGGCTGCGGGAGAGGGTCAAGGAAATTCATGAGGTGACCTGGAATAAAGCAAATCCACTTAATATGGGCTCCTGATCAAGAGTGTAACACCGGAACACCAGATATATAGTCATTTTCAAAAGTTATTGGGGGGTCAATTTGTCCATTTTTTGATTTTTTAAATTTGGCCCAGGAGCCGAACCTTTCCCCGGCAAAACTCAACTTGCAATTTATATTTCCAGAAAACTCCAGAAAATATCAATTCTAGTCATTTAGACCTCGCTGAACACGAATATAAAATCAGAATTGATTTATCTTTAATACGCGCAAAGATACAGGCATTTTAAGCTTTATTATAAGAATTTATGAGAGAGTATGTTAAACATCGATTTTTAGGGTTTTCAAGGCTGCGGGAGAGGGTCAAGGAAATTCATGAGGTGACCTGGAATAAAGCAAATCCACTTAATATGGGCTCCTGATCAAGAGTGTAACACCGGAACACCAGATATATAGTCATTTTCAAAAGTTATTGGGGGGTCAATTTGTCCATTTTTTGATTTTTTAAATTTTGGCCCAGGAGCCGAACCTTTCCCCGGCAAAACTCAACTTGCAATTTATATTTCCAGAAAACTCCAGAAAATATCAATTCTAGTCATTTATACCTCGCTGAACACGAATATAAAATCAGAATTGATTTAACTTTAATACGCGCAAAGATACAGGCATTTAAAGCTTTATTATAAGAATTGATGAGTGAGTATGTTAAACATCGATTTTTAGGGTTTTCAAGGCAGCGGGAGAGGGTCAAGGAAATTAATGAGGTACCTGGAATTAAGCAAATCAACTAAATTAGGGCTCCTAATCAAGAGTGTAACACCGGAACACCAGATATATAGACATTTTCAAAAGTTATTGGGGGGTCAATTTGTCCATTTTTTGATTTTTTAAATTTGGCCCAGGAGCCGAACCTTTCCCCGGCAAAACTCAACTTGCAATTTATATTTCCAGAAAACTCCAGAAAATATCAATTCTAGTCATTTATACCTCGCTGAACACGAATATAAAATCAGAATTGATTTAACTTTAATACGCGCAAAGATACAGGCATTTAAAGCTTTATTATAAGAATTGATGAGTGAGTATGTTAAACATCGATTTTTAGGGTTTTCAAGGCAGCGGGAGAGGGTCAAGGAAATTAATGAGTGACCTGGAATTAAGCAAATCCACTAAATTTGGGCTCCTGATCAATAGTGTAACACCGGAACACCAGATATATAGTCATTTTCAAAAGTTATTGGGTGGTCAATTTGTCCATTTTTTGATTTTTTAAATTTGGCCCAGGAGCCGAACCTTTCCCCGGCAAAACTCAACTTGCAATTTATATTTCCAGAAA
>ARYC01008140.1:0-19059 GCA_000711775.1 Oxytricha trifallax
TGAAAAGTAGAGACCAGAGACGCTTGTACTCAGTGGGAGCCTACTTATGACAACTTTGACCAGTCTAGCTTTGATATTTAAATATAAGTTAAGTAGGAGGATATCAATGAAGCTTTGCAAAATTAGGAGAAGGTTAAACAACCAGCCATAGAGCATAAATAAATACCAGCCAAAGTTGACTATTAACGCAAAGAATGAAATAAAATTTTCCCTTACAAGTCAACTTATAAGAGACACTTGAGAGATATACACAACGATATGCCAAGGTTATATCTCAAGCATTAAAAGAAAGATGGGAAGTATGTCTGTGAGTTCTGTGAGAAGCCATATTCTCATACTAGAGACCTTAAAATGCACTTAAAGAAAAAGCATAATCAAAGTTTTGTCTTTATTCATGAACCCACAGGGAATAGATTCCTCAAAAAAGAATATCAAGAAACCCAGTGGAGTCTCTTAGAGTTGAAGTGTAGAAGTAAGTCAAAATGAAGAAAGCAGTCAAGAACTTTCCAGTCTCTGAGATCAATAAAAACATGGTTAAAACAGAGGCAATGAAGATTCCTATATTAAAAATCATTGACTTAGATTCTTGTCTAGAAAGCTATCTCACTCTTGAAGATAAAATAGAGAAAAGAGTTATTGCTGATGAATAATATGCTAATAAGATATATCCTTTCAATTACTTCATTGCTGATGACAAGTTCCAAATGGAATTTGCTAACGAGTATTATGCTCTTTAAAAGGCAAAGTTAAATGAGTGCAGGCATATCATCTAGCTTGATGCTATTTTACTTGGTAAAGATCATGTAGCCTTCAGGCTTCCTTTACTTGAAATGACTTACAGAGAATTCTTATCTGACAATAGATGTCAGAGATAAATTAGCTAGATAGTATAGCAGATAGTTAGGGGATTGAAGAGCTTCACAAGCTAGGTTATGTTCATAGAGACTTAAAGCCAGAGAATATCATGTTGAACTTTCAGCCTCTTAGAGTTTATTTTATAGACTTCAACAGAGCTCAAAGAGTGCAAGCCTCTGCATTAGGAAATGTATACGGCACTCCTGGATATTTCCCAGAGAGAGAGGATTGGAGAGATGGAGACACTTAATGGGATATCTGGGCTCTAGCAGTAATAATAATAGAGAGCGACATGCCAAGAAACGATTACTTTAGCTGCAGGGGTGAGAGAGATTCTAAGCAGAGAATCAAACAATATCTCGATAAAAATAAAATAAATAGAGGACTCAGAGAACTTGCATACTCAACTATTATCAAGCCAAGCTAAGAGAATTAACAAACAATTGAAACAATTAAACATCATCTTAAAAAGATAAAATTCAGAGAACTGTCACATGACACTAAGCTTGTGTTTGTGTGATATATCTTAAAAACTAGCTTGTTATACTCACTTAAATTACTAATATTTAAACATTAAATCCCTACATAAACCTTATTAAAACCCTAATAAAGTATGCACTAATAGTCTACTTTTATCAATCAAAAACTCAATCAAACTACTGAAAGGGTTTTGGGGTTTTAAGTGTGAAGGGTTAAGAATATCCATTTCTACTTATATAAAAATTAGTACTTTAAAGCACTGTGCCTAGTCTTTAACAAACATTTTCTTAATACCCATTCAAAACGAATAGTTGGACGCATTTGATGGTAAATAGTAAATATTTACCATCAACAGGAGAAATATTAATTGATGCTTGTGTATCCAGAGTATGTTATGATTATATTATCTTAAAGTTAATAGTTAATTATAATATAATGCTTTATTATTTTCAATTTATGATTCAATCACTATAAAAACTTCTAGTAACAATGCAAATGCTTTTATTGCAGAATTTTATTACTATAAATAAACTTTTTTTTTATAAAATTGTTGAATTAAGTTTTAAATATATTACTGTTTGTTTATAAAAAGTAATGAATATATATTATCTGAGAGTGTTTTCAGATATAATTTATTATCTCTAAAGTATAAAATTAGCTATAATTGTTTATTTTGATTTAAAAATACTTATTTCACAACTGTTCATTTAACTAATCTAAAAACCTTATCAAATTGAAATTTATTAATTTAGGATGAAATTAAGTTTTTATATGATCTTTATTTCCCTTCTTTACAAATAAAGCATATTAAATTTATTAATAATTATTAAATTCAGTGCAAATAATAAACCACAATTAATTCTAGCTTATTTTTTTATTAATAATTATTTCTCAATATTTTCCTATTATATAAAAATACATTTGTAAGAATTAAAATCAAAGTTTTTTGTGCTTTTACTCTTTAAACTTATTAAATTTTTATAAAAAATCAATTAATTTAAAAGATATTATAGAATTGTTTAAAGGTTCAATTAGAGAAGTTAGAGTTTGGGACACAACTGTATAAAATGTTATATATTATCTCATGTTATATTAAATAAGACAATGTTTTAATAAATATTAAAAATGCCCATAACTATTTCTACAAAAGATAAATTCTTTACCCTGAATTAGAGGATACATTCTGTATTTTAAACAATAAATATAAATCTATAAATTGTATATTCATAAAATTGTTTGACTATTTTAGAATGGAAGCTTATGATTAATCTAGTGTTTATGCTCACTCTAAAAGTCCAGGCGGTGGCATAAATTCTCTAAAATGTCAAAATATTACTATACTATTCAATTTTTATGATTTATTTAAAATTAAAGCATTATTTATTTGAAAAACTTTCATTAATCTCCAAATATACCGACAGCCTAATACCCAAAACTTAATGAGTGTAAATTTGGCTCGTATTTTAGTGGAAGTTCTTGTTAATATGATGATTTAGTACTAGAGAGTGGATAAACATAGAGTGATATTGAATTTATTACAGTCAATTAGACTACTATACTTTGCATTTTTATATAAATATAAATATATACCTCTCTCATACACAGTTGGATTTTTCATATTTATACTAAATAATAATAATAATAATATTACATATCATAAATTTATTCATAAAAGATATATAAAATAAATTTAAATATCATTTGGATTTTGGTTTAAAATCCCTAAGAGAATAGATTAGATAGTAGTTAGTGGCGTCCCACCGAGGCCCCTAAATTTTCTATATTTGGCGTTAGAAACATTGCCTCACTCATAATATTAATAATCTATTGTATTTATTAAATTAATTGATTAAAGTTCGCATATTTAATATATGGTACTAGGACAAAATGGTTGTCAATTTGATATAGGGTATGCAGCAGCTTATGCTGAAAATAAATGGTATTAGATTGTTATCTCTAAAGAGGAAGTAGTAGCTACATTTATTTATTTTTTTTGATATTTAATAACATTCTGTATTATTAAATTAAAATTAATCTTTTTTTAACTTTTAATTAGCAAATAGAATTCACAAGGTTACCGTTACAGGCGATACCAACAAAATAGAATAAAAAGTAAAATAAACTAACTTAGATTGCTTAAAATTTTAATAACTAATATCAATATTTATAATAATAATTTATGAAAAAATGCCCAGATTATTTATTCGCGAATGGCACTGGAGATGGTACAATTGTTTTAGGATCTACCACAAATATGTAAAAGGGGATTGGCTTTAGAAATTTAAATAGGATACATTTTTCATTGTTAATAATACTTGATTATATTATTTAATTGAGGTATCAACAAGAAATTCAAATTTTTTATATAATCTATTATTTAATTATTAACATGAATACATGTTTAATTTGTAAATAGGTATTTCAATTTTTTAGTTCCCTTATAAAAAAGTGAAATATGATAAAAAGTATTTATATTAAGAAGTTATTTAATTCAAAAATATGATATCTGGAAGGAAGTTCAAAATTTTATCAAATTTAATTAGCAAAATTAAATTATCAAAATTACTGTTTTAATAGTGAAAATTTCTCCAAGAATAAAGATAAAATTTTTAAAATCTCTGTAAATACCTTCAGTTTATTTAATTATAGAGGTAATAACATATTTTATATCATTGCTTATCTTATATTTTCATTTTTTTATTACTTACAAAGTTTTATATAAGTATTGAATTTCTTAGTTTATTTCAAAAGCAATTATAAAATGATATTTAATTCCACTCAATTTTTTCTTTATTTTTCCAAAAACTTTGAGTGAAAATGAAATTTTGCTTAATACTAGAGTAATTTGGAAAATGATGCGATTTGATCCTAAATCTTATATCCCTCTAAATCTATAATTTTCTAATTAATTTATACTATAAAAATGAAACTATTTTTATTAAATGAGACTCAAAACTTTTGGATTTATGATTTAGCAAATCCCTTTTATATTCTCAATATTCGATCAACAAAAGGCTTTTAAATAAATATATATATATTTATAATTAAATTATTTTAGCACCAAGTTTACTGGGTTCATGATTCATATTTACCAATATTTTGCAACAATATTTATGAATCTTTTAATTAAGAAACTGGACTTTGCGAAGGTAAGAATTCAATAAAATTTAAAATATAATGTTTTATAGAGAGAAAAGTAGCTTCATTTGAAAAAAGTTATATCATAATTCAATTTAAAAATAAAAATTATTAAAGATGAATAATTTAAATTATTAAGTTAGAAAATTGAAATTACGAATTCAAAGTTAAACCCTGTTTGGGATCCAATGTAAAATGCTTGAAATTTATACCACAATTAATTATTTTTATTTCAAATTTAATTTAAAGTTTGTTAGATCCAACCTATCAAATGTGTTTTGGGTTCTTTTTGAAATTAGATTATCAGGGCAATTATACATTAGGAAACATTTTAACATTTAACCCCACAGTAGGAGATAATAGTGGAAAATTAATTGTTAGTTATTTAAGCAAGTTAGTTGGTAATAATCAGAAAGTTACAATTTAGAATTTTTTGTAAAATTAAACTGTTTATAAATATTATACAATGAGATATTTGTTAGAAGGAAACGTAAAGGAAATATATATTTTATAACAACGATACTCCTTTTCTCTCCATTACCTCCCAGACCTCTACTCAACCCAAAAATATTTTTTTCTAAAAAGTAGAAAATACATCACGCTACTATTTCTAAATAAATAAAATTTCGATTATTTGAGAGAATTTTTTTTTTTAAAGTATAATACATATGTTTATTTTCTTTTAGAAGCAAATATAAAAGAGATATGCGTGGTAATTTAAATTAACCAATAATCTATAATGATCCTAAAATTTTATACCTGAAACTTTTTTGGAAATAAATTAATACAGGCCTATAGGATAAAAATATTTCATAAAAAATATGGTATAAAAATGGTGGGGAGGGGTATCTTGGTATAACATATATAAAATTATTATATCAATAGAAATATATAATTTATTAAAATTTTTAGATGTAAAGGACTATGATTCAAGTGATAGAATATGTAAAATTATATAAATATTGGTTTTATAATAAAAAATATTCATTTTCAAAGCTTTTCAAAATAATCTAATAATTTGTTGTCTAAATAAATTCAAAAAATTATTATTTAAACTAACATAAAAATATTTAAATTTTATTAGTATTGTATTTAATTCATTAACAAATTTATAATATTTTTTTTATGAAAAAAAAATTTGGAATCTTTAATGATTACTATTTTTTCAATATGTAAACTAGAAATTTATAAATATTTTTGAGGGAGTAAGTTTTCTGGAGAAATTTAATAAATTTACATTAAATACATTATATTTTAACACTTTTAAATAAGAGGAGTAAAAAGAAAGGTTTTTTTCTGAATTTAGAGAAATGGCATCAAAGTTTGGAAACATAAATCTTTTTTCTCAAAATTTTTAAATTATCTAAATTCATAAAAATCTCAGAATAGCTAACTACAATACTCGAAACTTCATTTTATTAATGATGGATAAAGATTCTTTTTATTTTTTAAGATTCAAAGAAGTGATAATTTATATTTATATTGACAATTTCATAAATAAAATAATTTTAATAAACAAAAATGGTAATCATAAATATTTTGCTAATACTTTATAACTTTTTCTAAAGGGAGAAAAAAATTGTTGCTGGTTTCATTATATATTAGAGACTCCCACCCAGAATATTTTACTAAATGAATGCATGGGGTCATGTTGGAGTTATTAGAGGTAAGATTATCTATTTGATTTTCTTTAAAATTTAATCCCATAGATGACAGCAATTATACCGTGTATATATCATTTTTTTAATGAAATTTTTGTTATTATATTAAGAATGTACGATTATGGTTATGCAGATTCAACATCACCATCACCATCAACTCCAACATAATTTTTTTGACTATTTAATTTTAAATTTTCTTATAAAACATTGACAAACACATTTGGTTTCGATGGTAAAATTTAAAAAACTAAAAATTTAAGATATAATATATTCATAAATTTAACATCATATGCCTAAAATTGATATATTATTTTTTAATAAAAGTAATTTTAAATAAATCTAAAATTTTAAAATAGATAATTTTGACCTTTATTGTAATAGGAAATGCAATTCCTCCTGATTACATTGGAATGTCTGGTCAAATGCGTGAGTTAATGATTTTTAATAGAAAATCAAAGCACTTAAATAACTTCATTTGTTTAATCGGCGTTTTTATTGATGAGTTAATGTTGAAGATTTTGATTAATTCTAGGAATTGATTATATTTTTTACAAGATTTTTTGGATTAAATTTTTTAAGGTTGGAAAATTTAATTGCTAATGTATATAGTATAAGCAAAGTCTTATTTCATATTTTATAAAGAATATTAAATTTATGTAATTTTAATTATCGGCATACTTTTTTTGCGTTGCTTTATTTATCATTCTATTTTTATGAATTTTTTTTCTAAATTATTTTTAGATTTTTAAAAAATTATATATTCTCATTAACTATCCACTCGTTTAGTTCTTTTTGGTTTTATATAATTTATATTTAGTGATGCTACATTTCTTAACTTTAAAATTATAAATTTTTACCCTTAATTAAGGTCAAAAATTAATTTCACATCAAGACTAACTACCTATTCTTGCACTTTATCCAAAATAGACAAAACGTAGCCCTATTATATATACTCATAATTAATATTTACATAATTAAAAAATATATTGTAAATAAATTTTTTTTTAGATTGAAATTCCTTTTTTACACATTTAAAATAGACATTTTTACTTATATGCCTGTAAATTATTTCCTTTGTAAACTAATTATTCATGTTTATATTACTTCTAGAATTAAAAATTTTTACTATAATTTTTAGTATAATTTAGGGGGAAAATTTCCTGTTCCTTTAATAAAAATGTGAATGTTTTATCAATTTTTTAAGTCTTTATGAACTACTATGAACAACATTTACGAATATAAAAATCCATGAGCTCTCACATTTTTTTAGAAATTTGAGAAGTTTCATTTAAAATTACTTAATTATTTATTAAAGAAATAAGATATTTTGATATTTTCTAATGAATATTGGGACAAGAAATAGTTTAAACTTTGAAAGTTATATTTTATAAAATTTTCCTAATTTAATTGTGGGAAATTGAAGTAGTTATAAATATGTTTACCATAAATTTTCTTTGCAAATAAAAGAGATTTTAATCTTTGGGGAAGAAAACTTCCGCTTCCCCCCAAATTAATTATAAATGAAAAAAATTTTCTGAAAGTGTAGTGTCGTAATATTTTATTATCAAATCTTCAAAAATGTTATAAATGATCGTTTATTTAAATGAGCTAGTTTCAACCAAAAAAATATATATTCATAATGCTTAGATTTTTATACAATAGAAAATTATAATCTGGAATAAAATAAACTCAATCATTAGTTTTTATTTATTAACATGAAAATTTTGTTAATAATAATAAACTATAATTCCAAATATTGCCATTTTAAAATTAAAAAAAAAGTATCAAACTACTGAAATAGTTTTGAGGTTTTTAATGCACTTAAAATGATGTCTACTTAATGATGATATTTTTTCTTCAAATTTTAATTATTTATATTATATAAAATGATGACCAACGAAATATCTGCAGACAGCTCTTTAGCCCACTATTTCACATTTGAGGAAGTATCATACTTTGGAAGAATATATGATTATACTCCTGAACTTGATAACTTAAAATATTATTAATAAGATATAAATCTGCTTAAATTCACTAGATTTGAATAGTTTGATAAATTTCAATGGAAAGTTCCAGGTTCTTAAAAAATAATTTTAAAGTTTTAAACAAATTAAATTTTACTCTAATATTGTTCATTGATAATTAGTAAGAATAAATTCTTCAACTTTATCTTATTATTCAAACAACTATTTTCCAAATTTAGATTTAACTCATTCATAAAATTGGTGTTTGCACTTCAGTTTCTGGGGAAATTAAGATTTATATAAATTTATTTAGAGCCCTTCTAAATAATATCAGGAGGTTATTATCAAAATTATATATAAGATTGGACTCTTTAAAATAAGATATTAGTAATAGTAAGTTCTTTTATGTAAATAACTCGATTGTCGACAGGGCATGTATAATTCTTTTTCGCTTAAGATAATTCTTATACATAATCAGTTGTCACTCCTAGTTTACACCTTAATAATATACAATAAATTTTTATATAAATATTCAGCTAATCATATTAATTCATAGTTTGGCGACTAATAAATGGCACTCATTCGGTGTAAGCAGGACAGTCGAAGGATCAACAACTGATATGTACATGTTTATAGATGATGTATAATATCTCGTAAAAAACGGGAGAGATATGCCAACTATAGCCTCGAAAGTTGTTTTTTCGACATTTTAAGTATACGCTAGAGAATGTTATCTTGCTTAAAGCCGGTGCACTCCTACATTTATCAGGCAGCTTAAACTTGTAAAAATTATTTTTATTATTTTGGTAAATTAAAATTGATGATCAACTATTTTAGCAGAAAGTAAATAGATGCATAATTTTCCCCTTAGGTTATTCACTATTAACAGAATTACTTTCATGTTGTTTACAGAAAAAGTTAAAGAATCTGGTAAAATGGAATTTATTAGTCTAATTCCTACTAAAAAATTGCTACAGTAGCTGATTACAAATATGAAATATGTCTTCAGGATTAATATTATGATTTATCTAAATAATCATAGAAATTTAAATAATAAAGAAATAGAAATTTAAAATTAGATGAGTTTATTTTGATTGGAATAGCCAAATCACTTAATTAATAGAGTCATAATAAAAATAAGAAAATCTCTTAGATACCTATATTTTTTTGTATTCTTATATTTAAAATAATTCTCGACTTAAATTTTCATATAAATTTTTTAAAAAAATATATTCAAAAATGCTAAAAATGCGAGATTTTATTATACTATTAACATTCTTTTTTCCTCAAAATTATTCAAATTTCCGACAAATAATTAAATGAGAATTTTATTTTATGACGGCATGACATGTAGATATTTCTATTACATGTACTTCAGGGATGATCTAGTTAATAATTTTGCACTTCCAATAACTCAGGCTATCACATCTGCATCTCCAACTGGTTGTGCAAATTACTAACTAGACTTTAGAATTATTTTTATATGTAATTTTTTATTTGCTTATGTTTTTTTGTCTAAAGACTTTTGGATCCTATCTTGGGATGCAGATCCGGGTGACATTTTAAGAATTCAAATGAACGGACCCTATATCTAACTATATCAACCTCTTTATGGAAATAATTTGCAAATGAAATATCATATAAGTAGTACTTAAGAGAGAATAGCCCCAATTAGTTTTGGAATAAATACTATCACTGAAAGATCTTGGAGAAAAATTCACTTAAAAGTTTAATGCCCTTAGAAAGTCATTGTTTTATTGAACTTACTAGATATTTCAAGTCTATATTTATTTTTCATTTTGTTTTAGGATACGATGGTGTTTGGGTATATAAAGATGACTTCTCTGATGAAAACGATTCACTAAATTTTGCATCAACTTCACAACTTGTAATATGCCCTGGCACATGCTAGATTTCCGTAGCACATGTTGCACTCTATAAAAAAAGCTTAAACTTTTAGTTAAAACCTTGGGAAAATATCTTTAAGAAACCTCTCCCAACAATCGTTTATCTATATTATGAACTTATTTCGAACAATAATGAAGATTAATACGTTTATGATTTAAGCTCAACTGACACTCCCAAAAGATTAATAAGTGTGAATATGTTTGTGCAAATTTATTTATGCAATCCATTTAATGTATAAAATTAATATGGGAAGATAAAGGTTTAAGTGGTGGTTAATTAAAGAAATAAGTAGCTTTGCTGAAGATTTAGTTGTCTGTAGCTAGGATGAAAATTATATTGCAAATTTATTGATTAAAATAATAAAAATAGATTTTGGTTTTTAATTAAGCAAGAGGGTTAAAATAAATCAAATCTATATTTTATTGTAAAATTTATTATTCACATTGATCAGTGAATTCTTTTTGCAATTCCTCTTTCTATTATCCTGATTTTATTTTACCTTAGTTAAATATAGAGTAGATTTGAATGTGAAAAATTTAGTTAATATTTATCTGAAGTTTTTTAATTTATTAGCAGTTTAATATATCCTAAAATTAGCGATTTTTGGCTTATTAAATTAACATTTAGTAGGAAACATTATCAATTTAATTTTATTCAATTCAATTAATTTAAATATAAAAGCTATAAATTTATAAATTTTATAACTTTAGATTAAAATTGACTGGTTTTTCATTGCGAAGATACAATATAAAAAATGTTTTATTGATAAAACCTTATTTAATTTGAATTTTCTCTATGGCACTAAAATAATAAATTTCTTCATTACTATGTTACCATTAGTTTTAATTTCACTCTTAGTTAATAATGTACCTAAATTAGAATTATTATTTTTACTTATATTTACTCCTTATTTTGAGTTTTTTAAATATTTTTATGAAGAGTATCATATAAATCAAGCGAGATGTTAGCCGGCTATTGTTTAAAACATTAAATTTCTTGATTCCAATGGCCCAAACGCAACACGCTTAAAAAATACAAATCCTAAAATAAACTATAATAATGACTGGACTATAGATTTGTGGGTGAATTTCAAATTCTCTCTTGATTAGCCTAATGATCCTTTATCTTTGATCAAATCAGATTTTCTATAAATTATAACTTAGTTCTTTAAATTTATAGTAATTCAATTATATATTACTAATTCTATACAAAGTTTTTTGTTCCATCCAAGACTTTCCTCTCTTCTCCCTCTCATGCCCAAACGAGAACCCTCCCACTCTAATTAGTGCAACTCCTACAATTTTTAGACTCCCTATACCCAAAAATATCGCTTACTTAGTTGAAATTTTGATTCTCGAGGATTGAATCAATTTTCTACTTGACATCTTGATCTCATAAAACATTTTTTAAAACAACGTTCTTCATTTTAGAAAGAAGACTAGAAGTTAAGAACAAATAATTATAAAGAAAGATTTTAATAGCGTTAATTTAAATCTTTGGGTTAATTATAAAAACTATTGGAACAATTAGTTCTACATTTATAATAAAAATACAATTAGGGTTTGTAAAATTAATATTAAACTAATTGAATATAATTTTAGACAATTATAATTAAATTTTGAGTATATTGTTCTTAACCCTATGTTTAGTCTTAATTAAAACATGAGGTTTTTATAAAATATATAGTTTTATTCGAAGAAGTTTATAATCTTAAAGAATGCTTCTTTTATTTAATATGCTATTTAAAAACTTTTAATACTTCCTTAGACTTTTGTTGGCTTATGCAATTAGGAATTAAATTAATATTTTATTTCTATTAATTCGATATAAATATGATTTTTAATCATACACTGGAGGACTTAAATTTAATATTTATTAAAAATTATTATAATTTCAATCGTTTTTATTCGGCATGATTTCAAAAAAGTAAACTCATTGATTTTTTAAAAATAATATTGTTTTCAGCAGTTATTTTGTTTTATTAAATTTAAAAGGAAAATTTAATTGTCTAAAATATATTTAATTTTAATAAATTGATTAGATTTTCGTTAGACTCATTAATAACTCCTTTTTACTTTAATTTATAAAAGGCATTTTTGAATGAAATTATCATATTTACTATTATAAAACAAAATAACTGCTGAAAAAAATATTTTAAAAAAATCAATAAGTCTACTTTTTTGAAATTACACCGAATAAAAACGATTAAAGTCATTATAATTTTTTAATAGAATATTATTTATAAGTCTACTATTTGTCAATTAAAAAATTATGTTTTTTATCGAAATCAATTGTAGTGTGATATTAATTAATTTAATATAGGTGTATGAGTTAAAAATTATGAATACGTTGTTTTAGTTGTTTATAACAAAATAAGATAAAAAAATTGTTCGTATTTATTTGATATATAAAATTTGTTATGACATCAAGATGTCAAGAAGATAAATGATTCAATCCTCGAGAATCAAAACTTTCATATTAATAAGGGATGTTGTTGGGGTGGGAGTGGTCGAATTAGTGTGGTTTGAGGTATCTCGTTTTAGGACTGGTAGGAGGGATGGGAAGAGGTATTGGTTGGAACAATTATTAGATTAGGATTGCAATGCTAATACAAACTAAATTTCTTATGAAATGAGAGTTGAATTAGATATTTCAGCCTAAATTTATAAAATCTAATTTTACTTCTTAGACAGTAGAGAAAGTTTAGGTATTTTAACTGAGGATAGAGATATCTAAGAAGCAAATTGGATCCATGTGGCAGTTGTTAATCAATATTTATATTCTGATAAGAAAATCAAATTAAACTTATATATAGTGAAAATATTAAATTTGCTTTAAATATTTAAGTATATACGTTCAAGCGTAAAAACCACAAGATTAAAATATTGCCAATGCAAGATCTAAATTTTCTGATTGTGATATAGTTATAGGAGAGACTGGTACATACCCTACCCCTAAATTATTTATACATTTTATTGTTTTTAGTTTTAAAAATAAAAATTATTAACCTAACCATTATTTCTATTTGAAAGATCTCCGAATATGGAATATAGCCCACAACCTTTAGACTATAAAAAAGATTGCTTATGAAAAATCATATATAATAGGAGAACTAAATTTATTAAAATACTATAGATTTAATGCTTTTGGATTAGAAGATATGATAAATGGAAAGGGGATGAATGATTATATAATAGGAGATAACATGATTAGTGGAGTATATGATAACACTTTCAATATGGAGTTATTACCCCAAAACCCCTTGAAACCTTTTATCATTAATATTCTTAATAAACTGTACATTAGAAACATGCAGATTTAAGCCAATTATTACTGAAAAACTTATTATTTTAACATAAGGGTATTAAGTGTCCTTATGGATTTATATTTAATAACAATACTGGTGCCTGCTATTGTAAGTTTCTCTAATATTTTGATGTCTAAAATGATTTAATATTATTAATATATTTCATTAACTAACTAAGTTGTCTAATTTATTTCATAGATACACGATATTAAATGAGTTTATAATAAAATACAAGTGTGTCTTGGAAATCCTATCAAGATATAGCACCTATTGTAGAAGACCATGATTAATAAATTAATTAATTTAGCATTATTAATACAGATTTTTCATTCATTATGCTTTTACGGACAACCAGTTAAGCTGATAGTGGTCTGGATTTCTTTTTCATTGATGATATTTTGAACATCTTTGAGTTCAATAAAACTCATCAATTTTAAATTCTAAGAGATGGACTTTTGCCAATTAATTAAACTTTTGTTCTATCAAGATCAAAGACAACCATCATTTTTTATTTGAAGGGGTAAAGTTATTAAAAGATTAACTTTAAAGTATAATTATATATTTTCATCAGCTGGGCATTTATGTATGATGGTGAAACTAGCACTTTTTCAATATTTGTAGAATAAAATGAAATAGTCTCGGTGTTTATAAGCTATGATGAAATGCCTAAATCATCATCATGGATCAACCATTTTTTATTACATCAATAAAGATAGTTAGGATGATTAATTTATACTAATTTAAGTAAATTATCAAATACCTTAATTTTTTAAGTTTATAAGGTATGAAAATTAGTGATTACTTATAAAATGATAAACTGATATATATATATATATATATATATATAAGCAGAAAACCAAAAAAATATATTCATTTTTAAGAAAATTTTCTGTCTTCAAATATTACTTTAATCGTTTCTTCTTTTCTATACTAACATGTCTCTGATATTTTTTAACATCAATCTAACTTTAGTAAATGTTTATAAAGAAATTTATATCTTTAATTTCTAAAATAAATTAATTATTGATGATATTTAAATCTTTATTAAGATATAAATTAATTATATAAAGAATTCAATCATTTTGGAGCTGTTGATAATTACAGAAATACAAGTAAAACAAGATTATTTAAAGTCTTATCTATATTATACTTTAAATTGTTTATGGAACTAACTAATTATGCTTTTTTCTAAGGAATAGTCAGCAAAAATATTATATCAAAACGATCTCTGCTTTTCTGGGACCCCATTAAAAATTTGACTATCATTTAACTCTATATGAATTTTTTTCATCTATAGTAATCATTAAGAATTTAATTGAAATACTGATTGAATCCACTCCAGCTCTTAAATCCATGCTTTTGTTTGAACAAACAAATTTTGATAAAATAACAAGTCAATACAATCCTTATGACTATGTCAATCGAGATTTAGATAATTCATACTTATTTAATTAGACAAACAAACCATGGTGGTAAACTTAAACACAAAATTGTAAACCTGGAACTGTTTTTAGCTCTGGCAATTGTGTTTAGCTTTAATCACTAGTTTTAAGTAATAGCACATTAATAATGTCATTATTTCAAATTGATCTCAAAGAATTTTATTTTGAATAAATAATAGAATTTAGTACATAGTCATTCAATACAAATGGAATGTAAATTGGTTTTTCAGCAACAGTTTAATTTTGGTTTAATATTTTTTAAGATGGTAGTCCAACTGAAACTCTGCATTTATTTGATTTGTAAAATACGGTTTCTATAACAAAACAGGTTCAGTTTTTCAATTTAATTGGGTAAATATTACAACAAAGAATTACTAAACCGAAACTCTAAATACTGGAATATTAACTTAAAATATATGGTATTAACACACATTCGTGCGATTTGGGGGTAGAATTTGTTATTACTAATATGAAAGCTTGATCAATAATTTCACAGACTCAAATAAAGTTTGGGATTCTGTAGTAATTGGTTTCATTTAAGTTTAAGCAGTTAGTGGTTATAAACTTCGCCTATATTATTTAAAAATGCATTTATTTGATTAGTTTTAATTATTTTAAATAAAAGTTTAAGATTAAATACAAAGAAATATCAATAATGGCCTATCCTAAATCATAAGCTGAAATAATTAGAGATAGGTATTAATCAATAGACTACTATATGTATTATCAAAGTTTAATGGTTTACTATCCAATAAATGAAAGCATGTTGAATAAATTTTATGATCTATCTAGATTTGCTAAACTCTATATTAAATATTATTTCTATTTTAAATAGACTCCATTGAAAATGCATTAAGTTTAGAACAACAACTTTAAGTAGAGCAGGATCATATTGGGATTTTGAGCCCAGATCCCCCTTTGCTTCAAATTTAAATTCTGACAATGGCAATACTTTTCAAACTAGAGATAAAGCGTTATTTTTTAAATATGATATGACCTCGAAAATTACATTACCTCAAACTGCTCTTGAAATTTCAAATATTGATTACACTCTTATGTTCTGCTTTAATTTATAAGCAGTTAATGATCTTTAAATAACTATTATTTTGAAATTAATTAAATATTTTTAGATGTAAATTAATTTAATTAGTTTCGCATTAATATTTTTTCATCTTCCAACAAGCACAAAGGTTAAAGTGATTAATATTGAATACTTAGCAAATATTAATTTTTCAAAGATAAGCAATACCTATGTAGAGATAAATTTTGAATACTATCCTGAAGTTGCTCTTAATTTGTCTTTATTTAATTATAAAATATAATAATATTTGTAGCTATTGCATGAGAGTTAAAATTAATGGTCTTGCTTGATAGCAACAATGTTTGGATAAGATAATTACACTTATTTGATGAATTCATATTATCATTTTTATTTATATAAAATGAATCCTGACAACTTAGACACAAATATCTCATTTTTAATTATAATTAATTTATAGACTAAAGTGCGAATTTTCATTCTCTCACTGTAAATTCTTAATCATTTCCAAATAAAGATAACTTATTTAAAAAAATAAGTAAATTCTAAATAAAGTGTTTTTATATTTTAAACACATCTTTTATGCCACACATATAAACTAATCATATAGGTGATGATCTGTTATTAAAAAATAAGTAATTTTTAGCATGAAACTTATAATTTAATTTTACAAAAATTTGAGATATTAATCAATGATATTTTTGTATTTTTACTTAATATATTTAACTATAGAACAAGAATGATTAAATTTCTTAAAATTATTAAAAATAAATATATTGTATTTTCAAAATATTCTGTAATTTTATATAAAAAAATATTTATTATAAATGTTATAAATTCTTAAATTATCTTTAATAATTTTTTTGCCTATTTCTTTAATTATTTACCTTATCACTAGTGCTTAACGTCAGATTCAAATAAATCCTTTTAATATGTACCTAAGGGAGATTAAATTAGTTAACATTGGGTTGTCGATTGGAAATGCGATTAGACTCTATAGATCAAGCATAAATTCATAGCTATATTTGGGTGATTATCTTGCTGCTTACTATAGAATGGAAAATATTTTAATTATTTATTTTATTTTTATTAATAAATTCTTATATTTATTCTATTTTATAGAAAACTGATAAAAATCGTAATTAAAGGTTTTTTAAATAATAATAATAATTAGATTAATTTAAATAAAACGTAATTTAATTACTATTGTGCATAATAATTTGTGGTAATTAATATAGTTTAATTAATTTAAGTGTTAATTTGAATTATGATTATCAAAAAGTGAAAATTGTCTGAAAATAAAATAAATAATTTTATATTAAGACAATGGATGAAAGCTTTGGTTTAAAACTATTGGATTATAAAACTGCTTAATATTTTACAATTCCTGATGATTATAATATTTATGAGTATAATTTAGTAACTATACTTAAATTGTACTCATTAAACATCGTGGCTCCTATGTGGTCTGATCCTGGAAGTAAATTAATTATTTGTGAAGCTGAAAGCAGATATTCTCAATCAGGATACTGCTAATTGATAATTAAAATATATATTTATAAATTTAAAACTAATCAAGGGAGAAGTTTTTACAGTTACCTTAAGATAATAATAAGATAGCTGAGTTAAATATATAAAACTTTCAGAATATAACTGTTGCAGTATGGCTTTATATTAAGTATACATTTAAAATTAACTTGAATTATTCATTAATATTTTTTAAAGTAGTTCTCAAATTCAACTCATGGAATTACTTTAAGGCATGATTTCAAATATTAAATTGATATAAAACCTGATAAAGATGTTTAGTATACTCTTGGTAATTATCCCACCCAAAGTTTAAATAAACTTATAAATTTTTTGTAATTAATGTAAATTTCTATAAAACTTTTAAATTTACTTAAAAAGAACTTAAACTGAAAAGATGGTTTGTTCTTTATGCCATGATAAATAAAGATTAAGACTACTCTATATGTAGCTTAATTTATTCCACAGGATAATTAAAATTTGACTATAAATTAAAGGCAATATTATTTATATATATAAAGGTACTCAAATATTTTATTCAAATATCGAATCCATGGATCTATAGCAGTTCATTAGATAATGACTAATTCTATATAGATGTGAGTATAGGGACTAAATTATATGCAAGAGATTTATAAATATGGAATGCACCTCTATCATTTGATTCTTTTATGAAGAAAATTAATATTTCTAATTGAGTATCTTTATATTTATAGAATGAATATTTTCTAGTTTTCTTTTATGAATTTCAGAATGCACAGAGGTTTGGATCCCATATCTATGTAATAGAGAATGTTAATTAAGAAGAGAGTAATTTAACCATACTGTTTTTTTTTAATTATTTTTTTCTCATGTTATTTTTATTTTAAGCAAAAGATATGACCAATAAAATAATTATAAAAGTTTCTTTTAAAAACAATTATTTATAAAAGAAATTATCCTTAACATTTTTAATTGTCTGATTCAAAACCCCAAAACCCCTTAATGAGGTTTATAAGTGCTTTGATTTGTAGGGAATTTGTTAGGGGTTGGAGTTATTAATTAAATGCGAGACAAAATAGCAAGCTTTTGGGGTCTATTTATGAGGAAGAGTATATAGATTTAGTGTTTAAAATGCGATATGGATGTGATATATACAGTAAATAAGTCAAACCAGTACTGAACTATAAGTCTATTGCACTGCTCTTAAAGCGAAGTCCATCAACTGATCGATCCCACTGCCTTATAGCAGTATAACTAAAGCAATAATAGCAGAATTCTATGCCTAAGAGGAAGGCAAAGTTTCTATAAAAGCATATTGACTATCTTATTAAGGATAAAACTTTGAAGTATTGGGCTCACTTCTCTCTCGACCAACGAGCTACTATGTTTCACCGCCAGTTCCCAGAGTTGAAGATCTCTGCAAAATCTGTTGCAAACATTTATAAACGAAACGGTATCTCTTACAAAGGTGTAAATCGTATCAAGAGAGTGATTGATTTCACTCTGCCATTTTACAACAACAACTTAAATTATATTTATAATTAAATGCAGACAGCTAATAGAATAATATTAAGTTTATTCATGCTGACGAGGCTGTGTTTACCTTCAACACTTTCATCTAGAAGTCTTGGTATAAAAGGCATAGTAATATAGAAGTATATAACTAGAAAGTCAAGGTATAAACAATGGCAATTCTTGGAGGTTAGCGAGGATGCTGGTTTAGAAACCTATGTTATTCATCCTCGCTCTATTAAGA
>ARYC01008141.1:0-22480 GCA_000711775.1 Oxytricha trifallax
TCCAGAAGTCTATAAGTTATAATTTGAAATTCATTAATAGGAAGAGGAACAAAGATGGAATCACTCAATGATCAAATGAAAAGAGTCGAGACTCAAGAAATGATCTCAACATTTAGAAGTAAGGAAGATCTCTATCGATACCTAACTTTACATGGTAAGATAACTTGATGGCTATTTACATATTTTACAGTTGGTTTATTCCTTCCAACGATGGAAGGTACCAAAATTTCATTCTTGAAAGCAATACTTGCGAGGAGAAGAAAGCTTTTATAAATAAAGAGATTAAACTAATAGAAATTCCCAACTACCCTGAGATTTCAGCCACTAATCTTTATGAGGATGCCATGTAAGATGAGGAAGTGGTAGTTTACCTTCCTACCAAAACACAACTCTCTAATAAACTACCAGAGAGGAACTTTTTCTTTGGTGTTCTTGGTACAATAAAAGAGGAGTATCTCAGAGAAATAATTGAAGAAGCACATAAGAAACGATATTCTATCTCTCCTGAAGACTAGAAAAAGCAAGGCATTCTAATAGGCTCAGCTTGGCTAGAGGAACTTAAGAAGCATCCTTAACTTTCAAGTAAGCTTTGACATATAACTTTGTAGGAAAATTTGGCACTGGCATATATCTTATGAAAGAGCATGCAAAGGTTCACAGAGAAAGAAAGTCGCAAACAATTTATGAGGTGAGCAAGAGGCTTTATAAAGATGTTTAAAAGCTAGATGAAATGAACATAGATGCAGGAGCTGGCACAAAGAGAAGAAATATGGGCCCAAGCAAGCCATAGAAGAGGAGAAGAAAGAGAAGCCAAACCCCTTTATGGGCCAATTTAATATGTGAATATATTCATTCGTTTAAATCTAAAACTTATTTATAATTATTCATTCTTCCCTCTCTCGCACAAATTATTGTCTTATCTACGCTCACTCTCTTGCAGCTGCTTTGAATTAAGTCTACTGTATCGATGGGCAAGTCATGCATAAGATGATTACAGCAGCAGCTTCTTGTAGTGAGTCTTGATTTAACTACAGTAGAATTCTATTCCATTAAATTAAGGACTATAAGGAACATTATAAACAGGACTTATGTTTAGGTCTTTATAAGCTTTCTTAGACTCCTTAGTCTTATGAACTGAAAGGCTATCAACAAACAGGATGATCTCTTGGTTGCTATACTTCTCTCTGAGCTTATGTAGGAACTCTATATACTACTCTCGCTTAATAGAGCGAGGGTGAATAACATAACTCTCTAGGCCTGAATCTTCACTTATACCAGCTAAAATTGCATGGGTGACTACTTTCAATTTTTAATCATAGACTTCTATATTATCATACTTTTTATAACAGGACTTATTTATAAAAGTGTTGAATGTAAACACTGCTTCATCAGCGTGTATGAACTTGATGTTATTAGTAATAGCTCTCTGCATTAAATCATATATAAAGTTTAAATTATTACTATAAATGGCACTGTAAAATCAATCACTCTCTTCACTCGGTTGACAGTCTTGAAAGTAATACCATTTCTTCTATAAATAATGCCTATAGTCTAAGGAGAGATACGCATGTCAGGAAACCTGCGATGAAACATCACAGCTCGCTAGTCTAATGGAAAGTGTGCCCAATACTTCGAGTCGCAGAGGAAGTCAATATGAGCCTGAGAGAACTTTTATTTTCTTGCAGGATGCGTTCAACAACCAGAATTAAAATGCTAAACAGCTAGCAAGCAGTGATACCTAACAGTTGAGGCACTCTTGCGTAATAACTTTGCTATAGCTGCATAATTTAGTAAAGGTTTGGCAAAGTAAATATAAATACTCGTACCATACCTAAGCTTAAGCAGTAAATCTAAAAATTACTCATCATAAAAAGACCCTAAATTTCGATAATTTCTATTTCTCATTTTGAAATTTGACCTAATTTCTCTACTAACCCCAATAAGACCCCAACTATACCCTACAAATCAAAGCACTTATAAACCTCACTAAGGGGTTTTGGAGTTTTGAATGCACTCATTAATTAAGGTAATTCTTACTTAAAAGTCAATATTCTAGGTATTATGTTTTTATAGAGTGAATCCTTAAGACCTTTAATTGCATCCATAAATTCTCTGTAAGTTATTAATTAATCATTATGTAGTTCAAATGTTTCAACTTTCTTCAATATCAATTCCTTCTCTTTTATGTTACTCCTATATTTGTATAAAGAGAGCATTTTTACATATTGTTCTTTATTTGTTGTTGTTTTTAGTTAAATTGATGCTAAATCATACCACTGACAAAATTGAAGCTTTACTCTGCTTTCTTTTCAGCGATAATCATGTTGTAGATGTAATTCTATTTGTTCCTATTCTTATAAGTCTTCTTCTAGTGTGACCCACTCGCATCAATCATTTAATAAGATTAATGTCTTTAAGTAGAAGGCAGGTTAAGAGTGTCTAAGTGATCGTAACTGGGATTGTAATATATCTGTAGTTTTTCTGTTTTTATGAACATTCGAAGGATGTCCTTCGGTTTTATGCACCCATCCTCATCCTCATCAAAGATCTCAAACAACACTGGTAATGAAAGTATTAAATTTATGAAGGAATTAGAGATTTATAATTTTACATCTTAGCTTCTTATCATAGACTATTCTTGCTAATAAAACTAGACATATCAATAAACTCAAAATATCTATTTCAACTTTCTTTAATTACAACTGATCCTAAGATTAGTTGTCATCTGACAATGGTCGTATTTAAAATCCTAATTTCAACTTAAAAAAATTAAGAAAAATTACTTTAAACAAGTAATTCAATGAGTTAATGAGCGTTTTGTGAAAGAGTAAATTCACTCTCAAGTAATCTCATAAACTCTTTCTTAAAAGGATTATCTATAGTATGATTAAGTCGTAATCATTTTACTTGATAATGAACCCTTGAGCTCTTTGAATTTCTTAGCTATACTTTTAATCTTCTCAGAGTTTACTATACAAATATCATCATCTTATTTAACAATTGAATCACTTACACTGTCCAATAATCTCTTCATTTTCAGCTGCTTCTGGAAGTGTCATATTTTTCTTTTTTATTAATAAATTCTTGATGTTGCTTAGCTATTTCTGTGGGGAACCGTTTAATGTTGAAACACCCAAAGACATATCTCTCTTATTAATAAATGATAGATGTTCAGCCCGAGACACCCTCACCCACCCCTCCCCAATCTCCCGGTTGACCGAGACCCCCTTCCCCACCCCTAAAAATACCCCATTCATATCATATTTTGTACCTACAGGGTCTAAATCGAATTCCTTCTTGACATTACGACATCATAGACCCTATTTTATATAAAAAATTTCACAAGATTATCAAAATTCTTTATTTCCATAATAGTGCCTTATATGATATAAATTTAATGATATGATAAGTTTCACTTAGTTTTTTAAGAATTTTTACACTTTCCCTAATGAAATATAAATATAAATACATTTTCATTATATATTATTAAAATTTTTTTTCTAAATAAAATTTATATACTGTTATGTACAAAATTTAATTTAAAAATTTTTTATCTCTTAAATCAACTTCATTCGACATAATTCGAAGAAAAAGCCTGATTAATTTTTCAAGTTTTTAATTTTCGCAAGTTTTTCAAAAATAATGAAAAATAAATTAATCAAATAGCGAAAATTAAAAACTTGAAAAATTAATCAGGCTTTTTCTTCGAATTATGTCGAATGAAGTTGATTTAAGAGATAAAAAATTTTTAAATTAAATTTTGTACATAACAGTATATAAATTTTATTTAGAAATAAAATTTTAATAATATTTAATGGAAAAGTATTTTATATTTATATTTCATTAGGGAAAGTGTAAAAATGGTTAACAAACTTAGTGAAACTTATCAAATCATAAAATTTATATCATATAAGGCACTAATATGGAAATAAAGAATTTTGAAAACTTATGAAATTTTATATATAAAATAGGGTCTATGATGTCGAGATGTCAAGAAGGAATTCGATTTAGACCCTGTAGGTACAAAATTTGATATGAAATGGGGTATTTTAGGGGGTGGGATAGGGGTGGTGGGAGGGGGGATGGGGGTCTCGGTCGACCGGGAGACGGGGGAGGGGGTGGGGGAGGGGATCTCGGCGGAACAGATAGAGTTGATGGTGACTGCGATAGTTTCTAATTAATATTGTAATTCTTTGTTATATTCTGCAATGCTGTCAAGTCGCTGTTTTTCAAGTTTATATTATGAAAAGGTGAAAATTTAACTTTAATTTAGCTGCTCAAGTCTCACCTGGTTGATTGTTTAGTTAAAATAGAATTATCTGAAAGTTTTGATTGATAATTATTTATAATTTGACTGATTTAATCATTTTGCGCGAGGTTATTAATAGAAGAGTAATTTAATTTATCTGGAGAGCCGAAACTCAAATTCATAGCATTTTTACCAGTATCTATGAAGGAAAGCTTTCTATTATTGACTACAGGTTGATTTAAATGCTGTGCGCTTGTATCCATTTTAATATTATAATAATCAAATTTATTCATTGTATGTTCTTGATTAAAGTCATAAAAAGTGAAAATAAAACTGATGAAAAGTTGAAATAAGTGTAGAATCGAGATTTAAATAAATATGATTGATCTCACAATATCAATGGCTAGGGATGTCTAAAAGCAAAAATGTTACATATAATTTTAACTTACCCTAGTTCTAAACTAATTTAATTAAAAATAAGTATAGAGGGAAAAAATGAAAATTATATAATATTTATATAAAAAAGTATTTTTAATACAGTTTATATATTAATAAATAATTTATTGAGAATTATTTGAATTAAATAGTAACTAATAGATTTTTGTTAATTGGCTAATAGTTAAAAATTAATCATTTAATTTATACTCTTATTTTATCCATAATTTAATTACAGGTTTATGTTAATACCTGCCGCTAATGTCTTCTGTCCATCTCTGAAAGTAGCTCTACCCAGTTATCTGTAATTGCTAAAAAGTTCTAAACATGTTTTCTCTTCCAGTTTTACATGGACAATTGCAGTCTGATTCTTTAATAAGCATCTATATTTAACTTGATTAATTAAATACTAAATGATTTACCTTGGGTTTTTCTTGATTGTTTCGCCTGATTTAGGGTTGACTATGCTTTCTAGTTTGGATATACGACCAGATATTCTATTTGAGAAACTATAAACAGTCACTGGTTGTCCTCTGGTGATGGGTATATCAATATCAAAGACTACAATTTAACACCTGAACTCTTTAACTTAATAGATTGGATACTTAGGATCGCAAATTACTTAACCAGACTTAATATAAGTAGGATCAACGGAAGGAGGAAGGTGAAGGGACATATCACATAGTGTTCCTGGACCAGCAAATTTAATAACTTTATCCGAAGTTTCTATCGCTTTGACTGTAACCATAATATTAAGAGGCATCAAAAGAAGATGATCCTTTTCTTTGACAATTCCTGATTCAATTTTTGCTGAAATACAATCACCTATTAAATTGCCTTCAGTTCCTTTATAGTAATCATAGATGCAGACTCTTAAGGGCTTGCTTATGTTTCTTTTTGGGATCTTTAATTTATCTAGCAATTCAATTAGAGTAGGGCCATCATACCATCTTATTAACTCTTGAACTTCATTAGGTTTTGCAATCAAGTTTGTTCCATGAAGTCCACTGATAGGTATAAATGTAATGTTATCTTGTCTAAATCCAATTGACATCAAGAATGGCTGAACTTATGCAACGATTTCATCATAAGCTTCTTAAGACCATTCAACCATGTCTAATTTATTTACTGCCACTATCATTTAAGTTACACCTAAACTTCTTGCTAAGATTGCATGTTCTTTAGTTGCACCACCAATAAATCCTCTCTAGAATTCTTGTCTAATACCTTCTACTATAATATTTAATTATATAATTAAAGACAACTATTCTAATTTTCATACTAGAATAGCACAATCTGCTTATGAAGCACCACTAATCATGTTTGGAACAAAATCTTAATGTCCTGGAGCATCCAAAATTACGAAATCCTTATTTTCAGTGGCAAAGTAACTCTGACCAACCTATATGGTAACTCCTCTTCTTCTTTCTTCTTCTCCTTCATCAAGTAAATATGCAAATTTAAAACTGCTTTTTCCATATTAATCACTAATTTTCTCCATCTTATGCATAGTCTATCTATCAACCTTCCCCAATTTATACAATAAATGTCCCGTCAGTGTACTTTTACCACTGTCGACATGACCAATAATAACTAGATTTATGGTTTTGTTATCCTCCTCTAAGTGTTTCAGAAATTCAGGATCTGCGTATGTAACCTCTGGATATATCTAATTAAGAGTTTTATGATCTATTTCGATTTCAGCATTTAGACTTTTCTCCTTCTTTAATAGTTGAACTTCATATTGCTTGAATTCCTCTTCCTCTGCATGGAATTGCTTTTTTTCTTCCTCTACTTTTTACTTCTTCACTTGAATTACTTGCTTTAAGTTCTCTTTGCCCTTCTGCTTAAGTTTATCTAAATGAAATATTTAAGACATGCATATTAGTGAATAATCAAGAATACAACTAATTGTGCATATCATTTGATAGAATTCATGAGTATGGTACTTCACTTACCTTCTTTAAATCTCAAATCAGCGATAGTCTTCAATTTGTCATTATAATTGGCTATTAAAGTTTGTTTGACTTGCTCTTAAGTAAAAAACTTGTTAAACTAGTCAAATATCTCCTGCACTACTTTATCATCAACCAAATTCTCTATAATTTATTAGATTAACACTCCATTAATATTGCTACATTTAATCATCAAAATGGTAAGTAAATGAACTGATACTTACACTTCTTAGACTTTTTCTTAGCTTTTTGTATTTATTTTTGCTCTTCTTTGTGTTCATCTTCAGAACCATAAGCACCACCTTCATTGCCATATTCAGCTCCGTAGTCATTGTAATAATCTTCATCATAGTAGCTATCAGCTACAATACTCTTTAAGTTTTTATGTCTTGACATTTTATTGATTGCTTAAGTATAATTTAATATGTATTAATCAATTATTGATTCATAGATCACCAATCATATGCTCGATAGTCAAATTAATTAGATAGATAACTTAATTTTTGATATAAAAATTAGATAAATAAACTTCTCAATTGAATTATCCATCCATTTCTTCTTTTTTGTCGATAATTGCTTTTATGGCTTCCAGCAGTTTCTTTTGATTCTACTCACTCATGTTGTTTCTTTTGCAAAAGTCAGTTGCAACAATCTCTGGTACATCATCTTTTCGGATTATCAAGCGCTCCTTCTAGTTATTCCCAATATTAATGTCCATAAAGAACAATGCATTTGCGTCTTCATATTCATCTTCGGCTATAATAACTCAGGTTAGACATTGAATCTAATTGAAAAATTTAACAACTTACGTAAATCCATATCAGGTTCATTCTATATCTTCACTAATTGTGTTTCAACTATTACTTTCTTTGCTTTTACCAATTCAGCAGTTCCATATTTCTTTAATCTTGGCGACCTCTTAACTTTCTTATATTCTTCTACTTTTTTCTTTGGCACTTACACTGGAACTACCTATTAAATAATAAAATGTTGATTTATATATTTCTTTTCAGGGGATTTGTATAGTGGTTGCCTTTGAGTGGGATCTCTCTGAGATACAAATTAGCTTTTATTGACTTTATTTGTAGATTTATTTGGTTGGAAAGTGCACTATTCCTATTATTTTTCATATTCCACCTATTATTGAGGTTTGTCATTTCGCTTGGGTCTCTCTTTAGCAATTGTATAAAGCATATCCCATCTGGACATATTCATATCAGATTGGTCCTAACTATTTAATCAAATCTATATATAATTATTTTCAAAATTTCTCTAAGAGGTTGGTTTATACTTAGTGTTTATCTTAGGTTTGAAAAGCTGTGATTACTCTTATTGCCTTTCTTATTCTTACTATTATGCCATAGAAAGCCTATTCTGTTAATATTAATTATAATAAACATGTAGAAAAATTGCGAATATTTCTTAGCGAAATTGACCAGATAGGAGGTATAATTGCCTCCATTTTCTTTTAGTCGTTCATCAAGGATCTTGTCAACTAACATCATGGATTTCCCATTTAATTATGGAGTGAAATTCTGCATTATTGGCATTTTCCTATTTTCAGATTGTACTCTGCTTTCATCTCTCTTTTTCTTTATGAATTCTGCTCTATTTTAGGAATATCTAATGAAATTAGTTCTCAGTAGTTTCTCATCTGCTTTGCTGAGTTAAGAATTATCGCTTGAGGGAGATTCCAAATTTAAAATACACCAAAGTGATTCTTTTAATAATTAAATTGGAATGTATTAGTTTTCTAACCCATAGCTCTGATTCACATTATTTTCCTCTTCATTGCCTGTTTGATAATTTAAATATTATATATTTAAATTATTTATATTCAATTTAATGTAAGTGATACTTTTTGAGTATTAAAAGAAGTTCATTATAAGTGTCTCTATCAAGATTAGTACGAGATTATGTTTAAATAAAGCCAAGATACTTCAAAGCTTCCCATAAATGTGATATCCCTATTTTACTGTTTATCTCTAACTTATTGTTACTCATGTATTTCTCAAATTCATCTCTGATGTTTTACTCTAATATAGTAATTATAATAATTTGATTGATAGTATGACTTAATTATATCTTCTGTGACTTGTTGTTAGTATGAGTAACAGAGGATTTACTCTTCTCTATTGATCTCTATCTCTACAAACTATCCTGTCTCTTTTACTTAAGAAGAGTTGTCTGAGAATAATAGAGTCTATCCACAATCTAATCATTGCTCACATCTTCAGATGGTAAGTGTCTTTATGTTGACTATTTCTTAACTTATTTCTCTTCTTAAATGCGTTTTTCCTCTATTTTCTTAAGTTGCTAGGAGTGTAGTGAATAAAGTCTATCGTGTCTTGACTGAGTTTACGTGGATTCATAGATTGAGTTATTCTCCTATGAAGATTTTTACTTGTATGGTGATTTGTATTTTTGAGCTTAAAGTTGAAGTGTTTAAAATGCCATTTCAGTCTAAACTTTATCTTAAACCATCTAAATATAAAAAATTTAAGTGGTATTGTAGCTTACAGAATGTATTTTGAGATCTCTTTGGGATTACCACTACTCCTATCCCTTGATAAAACTAGCGAAAGATGAGTTATTACTCATTTGATGTACATTTTTGTAATTTCTTGATTTCTATATTGAAGTAGTTTCTTCCTATTCCTTCATTCGTTATTTATACTGGTCCACTTCTATCTGCTTTTCCTTACGTTTCTTCTCATCCTCTAACAATCTTTGCACCACACTTGGTAATTACTCTCCCTTTGGAGAGTTTAACTTTGAAGCTCGTACAGATCTGAAGTTTTAAGGAGTATTTATCGTTGTCTAAAATTTATGCTATACTTTCAAATTAGGGCTCTGCTGCTTTTTTAAAGCTGTTCCATATTTGCTATTTTACTGCGTTTTACTATCGAGACCAGCTGAAGTCTTGTTTTACAGTCCTCTATCAAAGTTAATTTTTGATGGTGCTATTAATAGTTATTAGTAAATGTAAGGTTTCTTACTGAATGCATGAAGTTAAGTGGAATGAGTAATGTTTAGATTGGAATTCACTTGATTTCTAGATTTTACTTCTGACACTCCTGTGGTAGCTTTAATACTCTAAACTTGATGCTTCTCAATGAAATCTCTTTCATTATCAATCGACTCGAAATCATCATCTACATAATATAAAAAAATTAAGTTATTTACCAGTTCCGTTTCCCCTTTCTAACAGCTAATTCTTGACTGTTTGTTATGATTACTAATCACTCTGTTGAAAATTTGAGTCAAATTAAGGAACTTGATTATGTTTTTGTGCTTTCATCGATGTTTTGATGGTTTTATATATAATATGTGTTAAATTTATTTTATTTTATATTTAAGGAATTCCCAATTCTAATACAATCAATAAAATTAAGCAAATCATTAATGCGTAAGTTAAATAATACTTTATAATTTAATTTAGTTTCTAATGATAATCAAATTACTCTTGTTGTTGTTAACATTAATAATAATATCTTAAGTATCTTTGCACTAAATAGTACCTGGAGATCAAATAACCCCAGAAGATAAACACAAAATACAGAATTTAGAAGCTTTTGTTCATGATATTAATTGCGATTATTACTTAAAATTTTAAGAGATATTCAACTATTGCTCGGCTGATGATTATATTATTGCTTTTGGCTATAAATACTGTGAGGAATTCAAAGAGGACAGGGATAAATTCATAGATACTAAATGGCTGGATTCAGTGAAATAATGCCTATAAAAAGAGCTATAACAACAAGTAATGCAATTAGAGTAATACCCTAAATGTGCAGCAATTGAAGATTGGGGTTTTATTTCACATTAAATTTGCTATTTGAAACCTATTCCTGAGGAAAGTGGAGTTAGTTGGTGTAATTTATCACTGATCGATTAATTAAGAGTTATTTGGATAAGCAGACACAGTTACTTAGAGCTAATAATTCAAGGGATTCCTATCCTATACACTTGTTATAAAGATAAATAATCATTCACATGTTAACTTTGAGGATTGGAGCTAAAAAATTATCATCAGAATTCAAGATTCAATTCCTTAAAGTATTTTATCTGTAATTTTTATATCTCAATCTAATATCATAAAGTAGAAGAATTATTTGATAAGTCTTTAAAGATTATTATAAAATTGAATATGAATAATTGTAATGAAATATAATTATCAGCTATGATGAGTCAATCAAATCTACCCAGTTTCCTTAAATTTAAGTTAAAGCCAATTGCTTAGTCTACTAAAAATTCTCAAGCTATAATAGTTCAACTGAAATAAGGACTGAATTCTGCTCATTCGAATAAGTATTATCTATTTTATTAATTTAGCTTTTTTATAAGCAATTAGTCAAATATATATTATATTATTTAATTTAAAGTAAGAAGATGATAACAAGAAAGCAACATAATTGATAAAAGATGAAAACAGTGATCAAAACATCATTACAAATTTGGCTAAGAAAAATTAGTTAAGACTGTTGAATTAGTAAAAAATAAAGCATCTTGACAATTCAGTTTCATTACAGAAAGATTAAGTCAATTATTCAACTTTATTATCATAAAAGGTTAAGAGACAGACCACTTGGATTCTTATATTGGACTCTATTATTTGTTGATGAAAAGTAAGAACAACCTTCCATTAAAAATCCTCAGCAAAGTATCGTATCACTCGGGGTCTTCCCCCTTAGCAAAGCCAAACAATAAGTCTTTACTGAGAAGGGGTTTTACCTGAAACATAAGCAATCACTAAGAAAGTCAGTCATGGCAGTAAAAAGGAATTCATTCAGTAGCGCACAAGACTGCTAGACCACACAGGGGGTTCCGGCGTGTTCCCCTTGCCTACCCAATTGTGGTGGCATGTTAGCATGAGCCAGATGCCCAAACTGGCCTCCTGTAACTACAGGGAGGGTTGACTGACGGTGTCGAAAGTCAAAAGTATGGAGTAAAAAAATCTAATAACTATCTGGCTGGCTTAAGCCCCAGTATTAATTTTCCAAAAAGTTTTTAAATACTAATTTATCATAAAAGCCTCCTAAAGCCAATTCAACTCAAAATAAGATTAAATTGTAATTATCGTAAAATATGTCTCTAGATTAATAGAGTATTAGCTATTTGAGGGAATAAGAAGAGTAAAATCAAATAAAAATGAATTAATTAGGAGCGCAAGGGACTTTTGGAAGAATCGAAGATGAAACATTATTGAATTAAAGTATAGATAGAGAAAATAATTCTAAATTTATGAATCATAGAAGATAAGCAAGTAGCACTATTTAGTTTAAGAACATAGCCTCACTCAATTAATCAGTTGACAAGCAGTAGTTTCTGCCTGAACTAAATTAGACGCATGAATCTTCAAAAATTAATCTACCTTCCTTTTTGAAGATCAGGCCTAGCAATCCTGGCACAGCTTTTTAAACCTAGAGTGCTACAAGTTTAGGAGCGAATAGTAGATAGTCTAAATCATAAACTAGACCTAGTTTTATACCTATGATTACCAGAAAAGATTAAGAAAAATACATAGATCGAAATAAAATGGAGTAGTTCGAGATAAAGAAGCTATATGTTGAGAATAAAAAGATCCGTCAGTAGCTTAGAATACTCTCCAAGAACTTAAATGACTAAATTGAAAAATAGTTTGAAACAAAAAATCACAAAATGATAAATAAAGGCGATTAGTTATCTCCCTAGAAATCATCTCCAGTTCACCAAAACATGTAAATGGACAGTATAGTTTATTCGTTACACCTGTAGTCCAATTAAAAAATGATCAATAACTTAGAGTATGAATATAAACGATTGAGAAAGCTCACCAAGAAACTTAAAACTAGTATATATATTTTGTTATAACTTATGCTTAATAAGGACTTGGAATTCACTCTACCAAAGCGTATAATGGAAATAGAAGACCAAGTAAACTGTGAGCGAGCCAAATGCCTAGACTTAACTAAATAAAGTAGAATGTACGATAAAGAAATTACTCGTTTGATAGGTTTGTAAGAACAGGGACCTCAGAATAAAAATAGCACTCTATTAAGAGAATTCTTATAAACAAAAGATTTGATTGAGCAAGCAGAGAAAGATATTTTGAAGCAAGATATAACTAAGGAATAGACCACTGAAAAACTTAAACTTATAAGGCTATAATTGGACTAGCATAAAGAAGAACAGAAAGAACTAGATATGAATCCTGAGCTTGAAATGCTAAAAATTAAAAAATAAGAGATTGAGAGAGTCCAAAGTATAGTAAAGAAGGAACAAATGCAGTTAGAAATTGATCAAAATATTTTGAAAATAGACTAAGATCTAAAGCGAAAAATGAAAGAGTAGAAGAGAAGAATTAACACTATTAAGAAATGGAAGAACAGTAACAAAAGCATTTAATTAACATATTTTACAATTATATAAGTTAAATCTTTATTTTAAATTGATTGTGGACTTTAAGATGAAAGAGAATCAAAAGACCTTAGATAACTTTAACTAACAAATTTAAGAGCTATAAATCAGACTTGATGAAAGATGCAAGACCATCAAAGAACAAAGATTTGACATTGAGCGCCTAGTTTATTACATTAGGCCTGAAAACCAAAATGAACTGCTGGATTATGGAAATGATGTGGGTTATGATCACGATGGAATAATCATAGAGGAAGGAAATGAAGAAGATTAGTCAAATTTAGCAGCTGCAAAAGATTTGCTAAAAGAGCTAGATGGTTTTGATTAAAACTCCATGTCACTTGGAGGTAGAGACATCACTGATAATATGACTCAACAACCACCCCCTAATTTCGAGGTAGATAGCCATAGATCTATTATGATAAGAGAGACAATTATAAATGATCACTCTTTCAACTATCGAGAACGGTTTGATCCAATCAACCAAAATGATTATATAGAAGATGAAGAAGTTAAAGTTGAAAATATCATTAATGCTATTCCAAGAGCAGGTGGAGATTAAAACGAGCAGTCTATTTTTGAAACATAGAGCAATAGTTTTAAAATTATGGAATCAAGAGAAAGCCCACAAACTTAAAATATTTTACTGAACGATTTAGAGGAAGCGAAATAACCTTATAATATGAACTAGTATGTTAATCCACTAGAGAGAGTGAGGACTTATATAAATATTAATAATCATAATTTATCCGTTTTATATAATGAGCATATAAATTTGACTTAGCAAATGAATAAAAAAGCTCCTAAGAAAGTGAACCCTTTGCTTACAGCAAATGAAAATGCAATGAGAATGTTTTAAATGAGAAGGAGTGACTTAGAAAGTGAAAACAGTGGAAATAGAGGGAGTGAAATAAACTAGCAAATATTAGGGGGAGACACTGAATATTTGAGATCGAATCCTGGTCATTTACTTGTAGATCACAATAAAAATAACCCAAAATAACTTTAGTTGATCTTAAAAAAATATAGACACAATGTCTAATTAATTAATAATATCATATTTATGAAATTAAAAGATTTAATTTTTAAATTGTTAGACAAATTAAATGAAAAGAAAATATGATTTATTTGAATAACAAATAAGATTGCTTATAATATTGAAAAGTTAAACTAATAATTACTATAGATATAATAAATTAGTTATTATTTTAATTATGCTTATAATAATGCGAAGATATTAATTAGATTAAAAATAAGTATAATTTACTTTACGATATATTTCTTAAAATATACATCTACATGATGTATTAATCAATAGGTTTAATAACTTATAAAAATTTACAATTCTACAAGTCTGATCTTGTGCATTGAAGGTAAGTTATTTTGATCTTTCATTTTTAATGATTTTAAATTTAAATTTTATTTCTTATTTATTTTTCTATATATTACAAGCATTTTTGTCATTTTATCGCGGGACAATTATTTTATTATTGTCCGTCGACAATTTGATGTGATAATTTTCAGGTTTTTTTCATTAATATACATTTAGAAATTCTAAATAAACTTCCAATAATTCTTGAAAGATTTAGGTTTATTTTGGGAGGATTCAGAATAATGTTCTTTTTTTTTCTAAAAAAATCAACCAAAGATACAAAAATAGGCTCCTAAAAAAAGCAAAAAGTATTTATGATAAATCCTTTTAGATATATGAAATAGAAAATGAATTTTTGAGATTCATGAATTAAGATAAGTAGAGATGAAAAATATTTTTTTAAAAGTAATGCATTAAAAAAGTTATTAAAAACTGGGCAGGAATTTCAACATCTGCCACAAATGGCTTTCAAACTATATTTCTTCAAAATTTATATTTATTCTTAAATTTTAGAAAGATAAATCACAATCGTTAAGACTTGATGTTCCAAATTTGAAATTTTCAAATATATTTTTGGAGGTTTTGAACTTGTTGAATATATTAGATTAAAGTTAGTTAACTCTTATATTAAAAAATAAAATGCAGAGAAAAAATATATTCGTGAAATCAAGAAAATAATATCAAAGTAAACCAGAATTTGTGTAAAATATAATACATTTAATTTATTATTAGAGAATGAATTGTGTCATCTATAATTTGCTAAATAAGAACTAGATATTTTCTATTAATAATATATTAATATTTAAGCAAAGATATCTACTCAAAAACATTTATTTATTGTTAATTTTATTGAATTTCATTGAATTGAATATATTTATTATAACTTTTAGAAGATTAAAATAAATGCCATTTTCTATTGCAATGAAATTAAATAAGAGTAAAGTAATCATGAATATATGGAAAGTACATATTAAAAATTTATTTTATGAATTTATTCAAAATCTTTAATTGAAATAAGATTATCACAATATTAGCTTTAAAAATATTAAAATTTTATAGCGATATTCACTATTTTTTATTAGTATTATAGGAATGAAATATTTGAAAAAATAAGAGTAATATTTTATTGATGTTTTATGTTAACTCAACGAAAAATTAGATTATTTTTGTAAGAGAGGTAAAAATAAGCTTATAATTGCAAAAATAATAATTCTTGATTCTAAAATAAAATTGTAAATTAAAAAATATAGTAGTTAAAATCTTACATATTCTTAACGAAATATTATTATAGAAGATAATATTGCTCTAACTAAATAATATAGTTATATAGAAATTTCATTTAATTTTTTTAAAAAAGTTTAATCATTGAATAGAAAGTAAAATGAGAATTTAATTCTTAAATAAATTTTTAAAAAAAGAGAATATCTATAATTTCAAAAATAAATCAAGATAATCCTCTCATGTCATTAGGTTTTGAATGAAGTCAATCACTGTAATTTAATTTTAAATTAAATCTCATTTCATGGTATTTTTAATTGATTTATTAATCATGGTTACAAAAAGACACCATCACAACTAATAAAAGAAATTTATCAAATGGATAGCAGTAGCCATGGTGGCTAAACCTTAAACAGAAACACGAATGCCAATTAATCCCAAAATCAATTACAAATTACTAATAATAACATGCTAAATGTAAATAGGTTGAGTTTAGACAACAAGATTTCATAAAACTCAAGTTCATACTATATGTTTAGAGACTCCCATTGAATTTATTTTGTAATTAAAACTATAAAATTATGATTTAACATATATTTTGTGTTGAAAAACAAAAAGTATAAAACAATAGACAAATAATAAATAAAATTAATGTTATAATAATATAAGAAAATTATAGTAAAAATAGAATTCTTCAAATTACCTAAACAATTTACTTCGTTTAGTATAATATTTTTATAATTAACTCCAAAGCATATCATTTTTATTTTCAGTAATTTTAATTGACACTTTGACATATACTCAGTAGACTAATAAATAATATTATTCAGGATAAAAGGTATAAAAAATGATTAAGATGAAGTAAAATATTTATATTAAATTAATAATTATGAAAATAAACTTATGGAGCTTGTTTATTCCAAATAAAATTATTATTAAAAAACCCCCATGATTCTATTAAGAATGGAATTAAGAAGTTAAGAATTAATAAATCAAGTTTAATTGCTAAAATAGAAATTATTAGAATAATATATTAATTAAAGATTATTAACTAATCAGAAATTAAATTTGATTACAGCAATATAAAAAACATTAGTAGGATCATTAAACTTTAAACGAAAACGATCTCTTCCAATTAATATTAATTTTTAGCTATTTCTTAAATGTTTAACCAACATGATACTAAACCTACCACTAGTAAGTATTTTCTTCATTTTCATATATTTCTACCTTATTTCGATTCTTAATAGAATCATGGGTTTTATAATAAATAATTAACAAAAGATTTCTACTTGTTTATTGATAAATAAGAGTTTTATTTAACTCTAAAAGATTTAGTGTTAAATTACATGTAAGTCTTATTTAATATCATTAAATCATTTATTCAGGAATAAAACTTTATCTAAATTTAACATTAAATGTAAAAATTTCATAGTACTCATAATTTATATATTAAGCTCTTGCATCAATCGTAAGAATTGATGAAGAATGATAAGGTTGTGTGTTAAATAAAAACTAAAAAATATCATATATTTAATTTAATTTGTACTTATGAAGTTTGTATGAACTTAAGATAATCAAATTATTGAAAAAATTCAAAATATTGGGAATTAAATTTGGCTTAAATAACAAAAACTGGCATGATTTAAATAAATGCGATTAAATTTTTATCTTATAATTGTAAAAATGCCATAAAACATTTTTTTCTTTTTTACTAGAGTACAAAAAATATCCATATTTATAGAAAAGCACTTTCATAATATTATTTTTTATATATTTTTAAAAGTAATTGTTAGCGAGAAGAGATTGAATATATATATTTGATAATCCTATCTATTACTTTATAATCAGTTGGTTTATAATAAACAATCTATAAAGCTTTTACCTTTTACTTTCCATAGCAGTTTTATAAACTAATAAGTCAATTAAATTTGAAAAGATTGAAAATGACAGTGATAACCATGATAAAATTAGACTCTGTATATAATTATATCACAAATTTCACTTAATTTTTCTTTTGTTTTTATAGAGTCTTTGTATTGGATAATAAAATTTTGTTTACTGATAATCTTAACTTAAATAGTCACTTTTATATTTAATTTTGAAGTTAGTAATTGTATAACATTTACGTTTATTTTGATGAATTCAAGAAATATTTTGGATAAATTGAATTTAAATTATGAATTAAATAGTTGTAATTACAAATTTCATTATTGTAGAAATACATTTTAATTTGAAAAATTAATTATAATTAAATTGATAATAAATCAAAATCATGGCAGTTAAAGTTGGCCAATTTAAATGATCTAGGGCTCATTCGATAGAGAATTCAAAATTAGCTGGACTTTGTTATTGGCGGTACTATTTTATCGCATCCCCAGAGCGAGATAACTTGTCTTTAATGTGAGGATATAAATTAATGAATTTGGATGGGTTTAATTAAAGTCGAGTTATCTCGCTCTGGGGATGCGATAAAATAGTACCGCCAATAGTAAAGTCCAGCTAATTTTGAATTCTCTATCGAATGAGCCCTAGATCGTTCAAATTGGCCAACTTTAACTGCCACGATTTTGATTTATTATTAATTTAATTATATTTAATTTTCCAAATTCAAATGTATTTCTACAATATTACTTTTGAAAATTCATAACTAAATTAACAGTTTCATCTTCTACATCGTCATCGTCATATGATATTTTATCTCTCTGCTCCCATCTCTGTGTAACTTCATGACCCACCTGGCCATTGACTTCTCAAGTATTACCAGGCAAAGCCACTAAAAGAATAATTTAAAGATATCATTTTTAATATATTTGAGTGCAGAGCCATCTTCTACGTCTGATAATTTTTATTTTTGATTATAATTAGTTAATTATTTAAAACAATTTACTTTATTTAAAAAATATCGTAATTATATCAATTTTAAATTTTAAAAATAAATGCTCAATAATGAAAATTCATCAAATAACATTAATCAATCGAATATGAAAGATAAAAGCGTAACTTTGTAAAGAGAAGTCAAGATAGACCAGTAGCCATAAGTAATCCTATAAAAATTTCAACATTCGTGCTTAAAAATTCAAAGGTATTTTTATAATAAAAAAATAGTTTTATCGGCAAAAGAAATAATTAATTTTTTCATTTTAAAAATAGTAAATAGGTCTTAGATAAAGCAATCGATTATTAAGCTATTCACTAGTTATGTGGTTGTGTGGTAACAGCCCTCGTGGTCATTTTGACCCTGACTGTGATCATGATAAAGGTGTCCACGTGATTATAATTTTAAAATGAGTAAAATCTCAAAATAAACAAAAATTTAGAAATCAATCAATCCGAAATATTGGAAATTTTATTATTGTCATCATTCTATTGACTTTTAATAATTATAATTAAATCTAAGAATTTTTAATATTTACTGAATTTCCAGAGTTCGCTATGGTAGATCCAATTAGTTGTCCTCAAGTATAGCAAATATCAAGCACTGTCCACGAATAAATACCAACCTTATGAATATGCTTCCACTACTTTCAACAAGGAAGCTGAAGGAACTGGCTTTGAATATCTCAGTCAGTCAGTTTGACTTTTTTGTTTCCATTAAAATGAAGCCTTGAAAGTCAAGGCACGAGTGAAATTATTAATATGAAAGCCAGAATGGCATATTGTACAATACTTGATTGTTTGACTTACAAGATACTAGAAGTTGCAGCTATCTTTACTTTAGATTTGCATGCATTAGCGGCATGCTGAATAGTTTTATATATTGATTTTGAAATAAATATATGAAGGCATTAATTTGTTAAGCAAACTTCTGTTGCCAAAAATAAGTATTTTATATTCACATCATAATATATTGCATAAGTTCATTAAAATGGCTAAGTATAAATCAATAAAATTCAATAAATGATAGATTAATAAATCTATCTATGATTAAATCTTTGTCACTCACAAACTGCCTCAGCTTTAAATTTATTTTATAGGAAATCGCGAATACTTGGTAGTGATGGGCAAGAGAAGGTCAGATTAGTCTCATAGCACGGGAAAGAAATCAAAAAGTTAAAGACTAAACAAATATTCTTATTCAAGCGGATTTATAAAGTTTGCTATTAAACTTGCAATTATTTACTAATAACTTTAAAATATTAATATTTAAAAATCCTCTCTCAAAATCGGCAAAATTTAATTACATTTAATAAATTTGAAAATACTTGTAATAAACTTAATTAATGAAATTTAACTAGTTAATAGTAAAAAGTTTTTAATATTGCTAGAAAATAAAGATTTTTTTTATAAGTGTCCACCAGCGCCACTTTAAATTTTGGGAAAATTATTAAATATTTAAATAATTAAATCATTAAGTTAACTTTATTTTCTTATATAACTTATCTTGTTAATATTTAATATCAACAAACACTACTTCTTAAGACTTTTAAAATCCTATTAGTAACTTTTATTGTCCTTTATGTGAAAAACCTCACGATAGAAAAATGCGATAGTATAATACAAGTTAAGAATCACTAAGGCTTGTAGGACAATCATTAAAGAAAAAAGAGAAAAAAATTTAGGCCGCGAATATAAAAGACTTATTAAAACAAGTACACGTGAAGATTATTAATAAAAAAATATGCGATTATAATTAAAGTGAGGAGACAGTAAAATAAAGTCAAAAAAAGATAAAATAAAATTTTGACCACACAAAGATTTCGATTTTGCTTAATGCACATTTATAAACACATGGTCTGTTGGCAATGAAATAGTCATGGGGCGTTGTTGAACTTATCATTTTACGGTTATTTGGCCAAGAACCTAGGATTGATAGTTGCAGGGAGCACCAAAGATATTTATGGTCGAGATAATGGCATCAGCATCAAAACCCCAAAACCCTTTCAGTAGTTTGATTGAGTTTTTGATTGATAAAAGTAGACTATTAGTGCATACTTTATTAAGGATTTAATAGGGTTTATGTAGGGGTTTAATGTTTAAATATAAGAATTTTAAGTGAGTATATGCGAGATTTGGGGTCTGTTTATGACTGTGAGTATATAGATTTATTGTTTAAGTTGCGATATGGATGTGATGAATATAGGAATAACTCAAGCCTGTTCTGAATTATACGTCTATAGCAAGGCTACTCTATAAATCTCCAGTAACTGTGAGGTCTCACTGTCTATCAGCATTGAATTTAAAGAGATAGCATCTTAATTCTAAGCCTAAGAGACCCTTAAAATTTTAGCAGCATCATATTGAATATCTTATTAATGATAAGATCTTAAATACTGGGCTCACTTCTCTCTAGCCGAGAGGGCTGTGATGTTTCATCGCCAATTTCATGAGCTTCATATCTCTGCTTAATCGATAGCTAACATATATAAAAAGAACGGAATATCTTACAAGACAGTCAATCGCATTAGAGAGTGATTGACTTTAATGTTCCATTTTATAAGACTAATTTAAATTATATTATCGATTAAATGCGGAGGTCTTATAAGCATAATATAAAGTTCATACACGCTGATGAGGCAGTATTTACATTCAATACCTTTATATCAAGGTCTTGGTACAAGAGGTATAGTAATATAGAAGTTTATGACTAAAAAAGGTCAAAGTGTAAACTCATGCTATTCTTGGTGGAATAAGTGAAGATAGTGGCCTCGAGACTTATGTTATTCACCCTCGTTCTATATAGACTGAATAATATATTAGGTTCTTGCAATAACTCAGAGATAAATACGCGGACTAAGATTATTCTATTCGTTGATAACTTTTCAGTTCATAAAACTAAAGACACAAGGAAGGAATATGAAAGGCTAAACATAACACCTGTATTTAATGTTCCCTACAGGCCTCAGTTCAATGGAATTGAATTATATTGGGGGTTATTGAAAGGCCACTACAAGAAACTTCTACTATATCACTTGATGCACGACTTGAAGAAGATAAAGTAGATTTTATTTAGAGTTCTGCTAAAAGAGTCAGTGATGAGAAAGCTAAAGTGTGCGCAAGAGAAGAGAGATTTTGTGTATATAAATAAGTATTAGATTTAAACGAATGAATAAGTTCACATTTTAAATTTGCCCGTAAAGGGATTTGGCTTATCTTTCTTTTCTTCCTATTAAGGCTTGCTTGGGCGCATGTTTCTTCTCTTAGTGCCAGCTCCTGCATCTATGTTCATCTCGTCTGGCTTTTAGAAATCTTTGAAGAGTCTCTCTTACTCAATTCATGCTTTACTTGAGACTTTCTCTCTCTCTGTTTAATTTGATTCTCTCTTTTATCAAGTATATAGCAGTACCAGGTTTTTCTATAAAGTTAGGAGACTAAGCTTACTCGAGATGAAAGAATGCTTTTGAAGTTCCTACAGCCAGGTATCACTTATTGTAATACCTTGCTTCTCTTTTTTTCAGGAGAGATGCTGTATCGTTTCTTATGAGCTTCTTAAATAACTTCATTTAAGTACTCAGGTTTCAGAGTTGCAAGAACACCAAAGAAGAAGTTTCGCTCTGGCAACTTATTAGAGAGCTGTAGCTTTGATGGAAGGTAGAGAGCTACGTCCGGATCACTCATAGCATCGTCATATAGGTTTGTCACTGATATGTCAGGGTAGTTAGGTATCTCTATCATCCTAATTTCATTAGACTTAAAAGTTTTTTTCTCTTCACTCAGTAAGGCTTTTAAGAATGAGATTTTAGTTCCCTCCTAAGTCGGCAAGAACAATCCAACTATAATCGATTTATTAAACTTAGTTAAGAACTTACCTTGCTATACCAAATATCTATAGAGGTCCTCTTTACTTCGAAATTTTCCTATTAAATCTTGAGATTAAATTCTCTTCATTGCATCATTCATAGACTCCAT
>ARYC01008142.1:0-27120 GCA_000711775.1 Oxytricha trifallax
TATAGAAAAACCTGGTACTGCTATTTACTTGATGAAAGAGCGCAGCAAATTAAACAGAGAGAGAAAGTCTCAAGTAAAGCATGAATTGAGTAAGAGACTCTACAAGGATTTCTAAAAGACAGACGAGATGAACATAGATGCAGGAGCTGGCACTAAGAGAAGAAACATGGGCCCAAGTAAACCTTAAGAGGAAGAAAAGAAAGAGAAGCCAAATCCAAATCCCTTTACGGGAAAATTTAATATGTGAACTTATTCATTCGTTTAAAATAAAACTTATTTATAAACACAAAATCTCCCTTCTCTTGCGCATACTTTTGCTTTATCATCGCTGACTCTTTTAGCAGCACTCTTAATCAAATCTACTGTATCAATCTTGAGATCGTGCATCAAATGACAGAGCAACAATTTCTTATAATGACCTTTCAATAATCCCCAATATAGTTCAATTCCATTGAATTGAGGGCTATAAGGAACATTAAATACAGGTTTTATGTTTAGCCTTTCATATTCTCTCCTTGAGTCTTTAGTTTTATGAGCTGACAAGTTATCAACAAATAGAATAACCTCTTAGTCAGAATACTTATCTCTAAGCTATTGCAAAAACTTAATATATTATTCTGTCTTTATAGAACGAGGGTGAATAACATAAGTCTCAGCCCACTATCTTCACTGATTCCACCAAAAATAGCATGAGTTTACACCTTAACCTTTTAATCATAAACTTCTATATTACTATACCTCTTATACCAAGACCTCGATATGAAGTATTAAACGTGAATAATGCCTCATCAGCATGCATGAACTTTATATTATGCTCTTAAGCCCTCTGCATTTAATCGAATATATAATTAAATTATCCTTATAAAATGGAACATTAAAATCGATCACTCTCTTAATGCGATTGACTGTCTTGTAAGATATACCATTCTTTTTATAGATATTAGCTTTGGATTATGCAGAGATGTGTAGCTCAGGAAATTGGCGATGAAACATCACAGCCCTCTAGGCCAGAGAGAAATGAGCCCAGTATTTTAGAGTCTTATCATTAAAAAGATAATCGATATGATGCTACTAGAATTTTAAAGGTCTTTTAGGCTTAAATTAAGATGCTATCTCTTTAAATTCAATCCTAATAGACAGTGTGACCTAACAGTACCAGGAGATTTATGGAGCAGTCTTGCAATAGATGTGTAATTTAGAATAGGTATGAGTTGATAACTATAATCATTACATCCAAAACACAACTTAAACAATAATCTATATATTCACTGTCATAAACTGATCCCAAACCTCGCATATACTCACTTAAACTACTGATATTTAAACCATTAACCCCTACATAAACCCTATTAAAACCATAATAAAACATGCGTTAATAGTCTACTTTCATCAATCAAAAACTCAATCAAAAAATTTCAGGGGTTTTGGGGTTTTGATTAGAGAGGTCTATAAATTAAGAATGTTGATCTGAGGCAAAATGTAGCGTGTATTGGAGCAAACCTAAGCTAACTAAGCTTGAAACATCTTCAGATTGTAAATAATATTTTAGAATTGCTCAATATCCTTTGTATATTGTATTTATCTTATTGCTTATTATTCGAAATACAAATTCTCTATATAATCTATAACATTCATATAAAATTCACTTATTTTTCAAAAATTCTATCTTTTCAAACAAAGGCTCTCCACCCTTAGGACTATTAAATGGGTAGTACACCTAAAACCATGCTTGAAACTTAATTTTAAATTTATATGTGCTATGCACAAATATACCATATATAAACTCTGGTGAGTAGTTGACGTCAATGGTGAGTAACTGACGTCAATACCCAATTTAAATTTAAATTCATTAATATAAAAATAATAGAATTTTTTATTTTTTCCAATATTATATAAATTATAAGTTATTCGGATCTGTAATTTCTTAATCATAATCAAAAGGACTTATATAATTATTGTTATTGTTTATTACAGAACCACATGTATTGCAAAGTAATTTAATTCTCTATCAACTATATTATTTGAGATTTGTTATATAATATTATTTTCAACAAAATATATAATCATTTTTAGTATTTTTTATTATGAAATACTGATTGAGTCAAATGTAGTAGAGGTAAAAGACACTTGAATTTAAGCAAAAGATGGTATATTCAAGATTGATCCTAGTTAGTGATAAAAATTTCTAAATTTGCAATTCTATAGAAAATTTTGAAAAATTTATAATAAAAAAAATAAAGAATCTTACTTCAATCGATATTGACTAGATGCCCAATTGGTATGCATTCATAAACTAAAGTTAATTTTACTATATAATTTTATAATTATTTTATTTTAATAAACTGAATCATTGAGCTATATGTTTTTGATAACTAAATTATTTAAAATTATTGATATCTTAATTTAAATGTTCTGTAGAAGCAGTTCATATTTGTTCTAACCGAGATACCCCTCCCCACCCTTTACCGAGATACCCCCATACCCCCCTCCCCACCCCCAACCTATTTTATAATAAAATAATATAATAATTTATAAAATTTTTTATAAATGAGAATTTTATAAATCAATCATTATTAATTTAAATATAATTAAAATTATTAAGCTTTAATTATAAATAAAAATAATTATTCAATCAATAAAATTTTAAATTCTCATTTATAAAAGATTTGATAAATTATTATAATTAATCAATCAATAATTTTTAAAATTCTCATTTATAAAAGATTTTATAAATTATTAAATTATTTTTTATTATAAAATAAGTTGGGGAGGGTATCGAAATCTCGTTAAGGTGGGAGGGTGGGGAGGGGTATTTGTTAGAACACATATTGCTAAATAAAATTATACATTAAAACAAAATGAGAGAGTTACCTATAAACTAGAATAAACCTAAAAACTTTGTAATTTTTATTTTCATTTATATTTAAGAAATATAAAAAGGGTTTTATGGTCTAAGTTGATAGACGAATCACATATAAATTAAGACTAAGTTTCATCAAATTAGCAGCAATTTTATTATATTTTATTTATATATTTAACAATCTTTCTCTTAATTGAAACAAGAATCAACCGCATTCTCCTCAATAGCAAAATCTAATAAATGAACTTAATATACTTAAACATACAATCTATTAATATGATATACATTAATGGTGTATAAAAAAGCACTTGTTAACAAATAGAAATTGAGTATTTTTGGGGGTTAAATTCGATATTTATAAAGTATGAAAAAAAAATAAAATTAAAAATCTATAACTGAGTCTAAGGAATCAATTTCGATATTTTGCATTGCTAACCCTTTGGTTGCATGAATAACAAATCTTGCCCCTATTTTATTCTTTATTATTGCGGTTTTACTAGAACTTTCTTCTTAATTATAAATTTTTTAAATTTATAATTAAAATAATTAATCAAAGTTTTTTTAAGTTGATATCAACAATTATTACTAAACTATAATTATAGCTTATTAATAATTTCATTTTAATATTTTTCTGACCTAGAATAAAATTTAAACTTTTCTAAATGGATTACTTAATGACTAGATATGCATATATTTTTTATTGTTTTTTAAGTAATTAAATAAATAAACAGATTAATTCCAGAGTTTATCGGAGTTTTATCTTTTCTGAAATACTATAATTAAATTCAAAATAAAAATACTCGTTTTCAGCAATATCCTTCTTCAAAATATAAAAAGATTTTCCACTTATATCCTATCTTAGTGTTATCTAAACATTATATTATGAATTCTGAAAAATATATAATCACATATTTCTTAATAATTATTAAAAACAGTAGTACTTATGTACTTTTCAGATTCTTATTACATAAAGTAAATTAATAAGTTTTTTTTTAAATTTGGTTCATTATATATTTAATAGTTTCAAATTATATTTATTAATAATATGCAAATGCCAAAGCAGACAGTAAATTATTGAATTAATTATTTATACCATTTTGGGTAACCAACTATCGATTGTTAGTGACTATCAACTCTAAGTTTGAAGCTGTGTCTATTTTCTATTCACAGGTATTGATAGTAGGATCTATGGGCGACTATTTTAGATATAAAAATAATATAAATAAAAAATATGTTAAAATAAGATAATAGCCGGGTTTACATTAGAAGCAAATGTTTAAATTGCTTCTATCACATAATTCGCAATTCTTGACTACAGTAGCTTAATCACATGAATCAGTGGTTAAATAATTTAATTATTTATTTTTTAATTTCTTATTAAATTGGTTGTAGATACAGTCCCTACACATACTCCCTTTAAATTAGAAAATACATTTCTAATAGTTAATTAGTTACAAACCCCAAATTTTATAATCTTAAATTATCATTTTCCATTCTTGTCTATGGTTTATAGAGATAATTGCAATTCGGTAAGCAATAAATCTCCGTTTTATCATTCAGATACTTATCTTGATAAGTAAATTCCTATTGATAAAATCCCTCATCACATTTATTAAATTAAATTCAGTCATCCATATATATATTTGTCAATAATATCTTTTTATATGAAAATCATATATAATTTTAAAAGATTAAGTGCAGTATGTATATTTTTCCGAGCTTGTCTAATCATAATCTTAATTGCATCTACTACAGTACCAAAGCAATTTTTAGCATTCTACATGTTTAAACATAAAAGAATATAATTACCTTCGATCGCAAGAGTAATAAAATTTAACAAATAATTATTATGTTTTTTTCTCAATTATTATATAGATATAGTAAAAATATTAGAGTTGTTGTAGTTACTATGCAATTAGATAAATTAAATTAAAAGAATAGCAAGATGCAAAGAAATTTTTATTTTCATAAATATATATATTAATATTTATTTGAATAAAAATATTAGAATCCACATAATTTACATTCTCAATGCTGAAATTTAATTCATTTTTACTTTCTATTTTTAAATAATTATAATTTTATTAAGCACATCTAATATTTAAACTAGTAATTGAAATTTAAAATAAATTCTTCCTTATTTCTTCTTACTTTTAAGATTTTCATTTACTTCAATTTTATTATTTTTACACTTATTTTTATTATTAAATCTCCTTAATATTAATATTTTAAAAATATTATCTAAGATTAAAGATCAACCTATTTTAAATTAATATTTGTTTATAAATCAAAATATTTATATTTTTAATATTATTTGACTATATTCTAATTTTATTTAAATCGTAAATTTCATAAAATAAGCACATTTTATATATTTTATTGATTCATAGAATATATAGTAAAGATTTTTATCAATGATTTTTTTTAATACTGAAGTTAATTGCATTTAAACTTATAAATATACTTATACTAAATTATTTAAAAATTTAAGAATTAGTAGATATCAATTAATTACATTATCATCATATTATCTATTTTAATCAAATCAATTTAATTGGCATTCATTTGATTATTATTCTAATATTGAGAACACAATTTATTTATAATTTTAACAATATGATGAGAAATAAATTGCGCAAAAAGGTCATAATTTAATTTATATTGACTATTTAATAATTATTTAAGAATTATTTTAATATTCAATTAACAATTAATATAAATTTTATCTATCAAATATTATTTAATAATTTTAATCTAATTGTATTGATTTAAAATATTAGTGTAAAATGTGATTAAACTAAGATAATTACATATCAAATTTAAATGTTTTCTTTATTTAATATCTCACTATCATTTTAATTTTTCTATTCTTAAATTTCTTCTTAATCTTGATATTCTTAATCTATATCTATTACTTCATTCATTGGTTTTTCAACACTATCTTATATTATTTTTCTTCTATAAGCAATAAAAATAAAATATTTATTTATAAGTAATAAATATAAATTCTATTTTTTATAAGCTTTTATAGTACCTTTCTTGAATTATGTGCTATCTGATAAAAATTAAGCTTTTTTGCCTTCCTTAAATCTTAAATTTATTTATATATAGTTTACAAGAAAATACTTTAATTATCATAATCTTTTCTTGAAAATGATTGATTCCATGTCAATTTTATTCTAAAGTTGTTTTACCAATCCCGACTTAAATATTATAAAATTTAATAGAATTATTAGAACAATATGTATTTAATTAGTATTTTTTATTTCTTCATAAATTTAATAATATTGAATCTTATTTTCTTGATTTCTGAATGATGTCGATAGCCTCAAAATCTTTGTTTTATATTTAATTAAAGAAATTAATTATTTATTTAAATTTAAAATTATATATAACTCAATATAAATCTTGGCTTTCATTGACATTATCTTATTTGCTCATTTATTTTTATTTCTTATAGAAGTCTAGAATATCTTAATCTTAAAAGTTTTACTCATCGTGTCTATCAATTTTTAATTAAATTAAAAAAATAATTTAATACAATACTGACACATAAAAATATTAATATTTTATAATTTTCACAACCAATAATAAATTATAATTAATATAAAGAATCACTAATATCTCTGTTTTTCTTTATCTTGAAAGTATTTTGCTTTCTCCTAGTTTGAGCTTTCAAAATATCAAAATTTTAAATGTATAAATTATCATTTTAATTTTCCATATGTTCTTTTAGCCGTTATTCAGTGTCTTATTAATTTCTGAAAGTGACATAAAAATAATTATAATTTCTTTTTAATATATAAACATATATTTGTATATTTAAAGTTATAATTTTAAAAAGTGACATTATTGGAGTTAAGCTTTTTAGATTTTTATGTCTGAGAATTTCTAAATGAAATAGTTCTTTTATCTTTATCAAATTTGTGCAAAAGATCAGGAATTAAATTATCCTCTTCAATTTCTAACAACAATTGATCTTCGATGAATTTATGATTATAAGAATTTAATTTATAATCATACTACATTTAGTATATTAATTGTTAAAAAACAATTATAAGAAGGACTTTAGCTCATTTAGAAAGATTCACTGCATTTAATTTTTGTAGAATTTCCCGTTTCATTTTAATTGTGACTTGCCGTTTTCTAATTAAATTTTTGAGCATACGAAGAACTGCTCTCGCTCATATCTAATACCAATTTTTTGCGAGGTTTTTTAGGAGTATTATTTTCAGATAACTCGAGATTCTAGTTAAGTAAAATTGGGGAATTTTAAGGTGATTTCTAAACTTTGGGTCTTAATTTGAATAAAGAATAAATATTTATCCATCATTCAATAAAAATAAAAATTTTTTAATAAGGTCTAAGCTTATTTATACTTGAGTAATCTTAAAGTTAAGCTTAGAGGTCATAGCGAATACTTTGGGAATTTGCAAAGTTCTTTTGTTAATCCACTTACTTTTTAAACTACATCATACTCACCATTAAGTGTCTGAATTATTGCAAATGCTTAAAAGTGATATTTTTTAATAAAATTTTCTAAATATTAAACATTAAAATTATCTATCTTCTGCTGGAACATACCCCCCTTGATATTCTTTCAAAGTGTCATTCATATCTATAAGATAAAATTAAGAAATTATTTTAATTTAGAATTTCACATACAATCTCTTAGTTTTTCGACATTTTATAGAAAGTCTTAATGTTTTTCTAGATATTTTTGGAATTTTATCTCTTTCTCTAATTTCTTGGATCTTCCACAAAGATATAGGTATTTATAAATGACTGGATTCTTTTTCTTAAAATTATGAATAATTTTTTTAATTAAAATAATTTATACACTAATATAATTTTTCAAACAATTCTTTGATCTGATTGTTACTTTAATTTCATCCATAAACTAAGCAAACCAATATAGAAGAAAGCAACCGTTTGCTATTATGATGCAAGATAAAAATAAACTTCTTTTAATATTAAATTTGAAATTTTTTCATACAAGAAAACAGGAATAATTTAGAATCTTCAGTCATTCTCACTAATATTATGCAATTTAATCATTTTTATAATTTTACTTACTTGAGTCTTATATCCCCACAACTTTGCCATTTGAAATGTAAAATATACCACAATAAACAGTGAGAGCAGCACTGGTTAGAGACATTTACTCCAAGCTGTTCAATTTGTGATTAATAAACGGTTGCTTGATTGAGTTCAAAGCTATGCACAAAATCAAAAATATTAAGATTGTGAGTGCCTATAATTTTAGTGAAAAATGACTAGAATATAATTTTACTTAGACAATTTTTCCTTATTCACCAAGAAACACTGCGATGAATATTATGAAGATTTTTCTGTACATGATTATTATCTCCCAATAATAAGAGTGCTCTTTATAGCCATTATACAAGAAACCTAGTTGTTATTTGACAGACAATAAGTTCAGTTCATGCCTTTAATGAATAAGCTTTACTAAAGCGAATGTTGGAATTCCCAAACCTAACAATAAACAATTATTAATAATTGCAAGTTTACTCCAAACAAATATAGAAGGTAATGCTACTAGTAATGCAAAGTAATAGTGATGACTCGTGTAACAAACTATTTCTGGATCTTCATAAAGTCTCTCTGTGCCATCGATATCTTGACAACTAATACTTTTTAAACTACACAAAAAATCTTACTTGAATTAGTTAAACATCTAGGTTGTTATCGTTGGATGTACCATAAACATCAAAACTATGATAGATGAAACAATTTTACCATTTAGACCTAAATACAAAAGATTAGAACATAAAAGGTAGTAAACTTACTAGTTTCTTCATCATTGACGTCATTAAAAACATCTTCAAATTAAACTACCCCATTTTTCTTTTAGTTATTTATGTTTTATTTATTTCTCAATAGATTCAATGGGTCTGAGTTAAGAGTATTTACTTGATTTCTAGCTCGTTCAGTATAGTCATGCTATTAAAATTGAGTTTAATTGTCATCCATTATATTTTAAAATCCAATTTATTCCTCTTGTGTAAGTTCTATCTTTGAGTCTTGTCTCAAGTGAGAAAAGCCTTTTACTGTTATTGCATTTATGTTATTTAAAGAACTATTTAAATTGCTTTAATTAAGATCATTAAGTGGATCTTAAGTTTGGATTTGAACTTGCTTATTTTTATTACTCTATGATTTTCTTGACAATTTTTAAATTAAATTTATAAGTCTCCATGAAATATAGCAGATTATCAGAATTATAAATGGGATTACTGCCAGTATTAAAGTTTTCCAAAGTATAGATCTAACACTTGAAGTATCAAAATATTTAATATAAATAATTATTTTTAATAAAATTGTTCGTCCTCATGTCTATAAAGCAATCAACCGAGATGAATTAGGTTGATACTTCTGAAACAGGTTTTGTCGAATTAAAAAATGATTAAAGCTAGTCAGGCCATTGCAAATTGAAAGAGGAAGTAAGAACCAATAGTTAAAAATGATTCATCAAGATTCTGAAGTAAACAGATACGTAATTTTTCTTTTGTGTTGCTCCTTGTAAAGTTGATCTAATTAGAAGAATAAGTAAGAAGATTATTATAATTGCTAAACCAATTAATCTCATAATGTTCAGATACTACTCTGGACACTTTGAGCAGAACCTGTTCTTGAATAGCCTACTTGGCAGTCCACACATAAAACACCTTAAAATCCCTCGTAACATGCTCCAAGTCTATCATTTTACAATCCATTTCGACCTCTAAAAGAATTCTTAATTATACAAGAAACTTACAAGCAAGCAATATCATTCCTACATTTGATAAAGTTATCTGATTACAAGCTACTTCTCCAATATCCAGATTTTGGATAAATATCAGCCCCACCATCACAATAAGATTTAGTTTTATCGCAATCTTTGCATGCTGTTATTTTATTGGGGCTATCCAAAAGATAAAAATCTCCAGCTTTGCATTAAACACATTTACCTGAACTTTAATACTCTTCACCTTGCTAACAATCTCTTAATTTGACTGTTATATTAAAGTCATTCAGAAAGGTTGAATTCTCATATAGATTTTAAATAGCTGGATAAGTTTATGGGATACCGTCAGTTGAAAATTACACATCTAGAAAATATAAGCCCAAGTGGAAAATCTAATAAATAAAATTTATAATTGGTAAGAATTTACTTTAAAGTTATTGATATATTTTTAATTATAAAAAATACTATTGAATCAATTATTTTACTAATTTAATAAATAGATAAAAACTAGTTATAAATCTAAAATCTTCTTATATATTATTCTTAAAATTTTTAAGGTGAATATAGTGAGGTTTTACATTTAAATTTATAATATATCTTACAAGAAGTTGAATTAGGTAGTCCAACTATAGTTAAATCTTTGATCTCTGCAATGCCATTTTTCAATGAGAATTGACTTTCAGAGCTTATAGAACTCTAAAAATATTTAGCCTGCTCAAGCTCAGTGTAGTTTAACGAACTTCTAACTCTAACATACACTTTGCTTTATGAATCTGAATATACAACCTAGCCATATTTATCAACAATAGCAAAATAAAGAGGTTTTGAAGAACCACCACTTTAGACATTTGAAAGTTAACTGTGATAGTTGGAGTTGTAATTTGTTTGGTTTAGAAGCTAATTTTACAATAATTAGGAATTAGTTGAATTTTAAAGCATTCTTATCTCATCTTTAGATTTTAGCATTAAATTTACTTCAATTCATATTTAAATGAAAAATATTTTAACGAAAAAATTACTCTTAATGATAAATTATATCATTTTTTCTAATTTAAGCATTCAAAATTCCTAAACCCCTTAATGAGGTTTAAAATTGCTTTGATTTATAGGGTATAGTTGGGATCTTATTGGGGTTAGTAGAGTAATTAGGCCAATTTGAATAATGAGAAATAGAAATTTGCGAAATTTAGGGTCTATATATGATGAGTAATATTTATATTTATTTCTTAAGCATAGGTATGGTACAAGTATTAATATAGACTTAGTCAAACCAGTAATGAATTATGCAGCAATAGCAAAGCTCTTTCATAAGAGTGCCTCTACTGCTAGGTATCACTGCATGTTAGCTGTTTAGCATTTTAATTCTTGTACTTGAAAACATTCAATAAGAAAATAAAAGTTCACTTAGACCCTTATTGACTACCTCTGTGACTCTAAGACTTTAAAGTATTGGGCACACTTTCCATTAGACTAGCGAGTTGTGATGTTTCATCGCAGGTTTCCTGACATGCGTACCTCTCCTTAGACTATAGTCAACATTTAATGAAGAAATATTATTACTTTCAAGACTGTCAACAGAGTGAAGGGAGTGATTGATTTTACAGTTCCATTTTATAGTAATAATTTAAACTATATATATGATTAAATGCAGAAGGCTATTGACAATAACATTAAGTTCATACACGCAGATGAAGCTGTGTTTACCTTCAACAATTTTATTAATAAGTCTTGGTATAAAAAGTATGATAATATAGAAGTCTACGATTAGAAAGTAAAGGTTGTAACCCATGCAATTTTAGTAGGTATTAGTGAAGACTCTGGCTTAGAAAGTTATGTTATTCATCCTCGCTCTGTTAAGCGAAGTAGTATAGAGTTCCTACATAAGCTCAGAGAGAAGTATAGTAACTAAGAGATCATCCTATTTGTTGATAACCTCTCAGTTCTTAAGACTAAGGAGTCTAAGAAAGCTTATGAAGAGTTAAACATTATTCCAGTATACAATGTTCCTTACAGCCCTTAATTTAATGGAATTGAATTCTACTGGAGTTAAATAAAGACCCACTACAAGAAACTGCTGCTATATCATCTAATGCATGACTTGCCTATAGATACAGTAGACTTGATTCAGAGTAGCTGCAAGAGAGTAAGCATAGATAAGACAACAGTTTGTGCGAGAGAAGGAAGAATGAATGTTTATAAATAAGTTTTAGATTTAAATGAATGAAAAAGTTCACGTATTAAACTAACCCATAAAGAGTTTTGGCTTCTCTTTCTTCTCCTCTTCTTATTGCTTGCTTGGGCCCATATTTCTTCTCTTAGTGGCATTTCCTGCATTTATGTTAATTTCATCTGGCTTTTAAAAATCTTTATAAAGTCTCTTGCTCACTTCATGAATAGTTTATGACTTACTCTCTCTGTGAACCATATATGTTCTTTCATTAGGAATATACCAGTTCCAGGTTTCCCTTCAAAGTTATTTGTCAAAGCTTACTAGAGAGGTAAGGATGCTTCTAAAGCTCCGCAAGCCAGTTCTAGCTTATTAATATGCCTTGCTTCTTTTAATCTTCAGGACAAGTAGAGTAGGGTTTTTTGTGAGCTTCTTCAATTATCTTTCTGAGATAACTCTCTCTTAAATTACCTAGAACACCAAAGAAGAAGCTCTTTTCCTTAAGCTTGTTAGAGAGTTGTTTCTTGGTAGGAAGATAAACTACAACTCTTCATCTTTCATTGCATCATCGTAGAGATTAGTGACTGAAATCTATGAATAGTTTGGTATTTCTATCAACTTAATTTCATTTTTTGAAGCTTTCTTCTCATCAAAAAGTATAGCTTTTAAAAATGAAATTTTAGTACCTTCCATTGTTGGAAGGAATAATCCCACGGTATAATATGTTAATAGTCATTAAGAAAGAATACTATGCAAAGTGAGGTATCGATATAGATCTTCCTTACTTCTGAATCTTGATATCATTTCTTGAGCCTCGACTTTTTTCATTTGATCTTTGAGTGATCTCATCTTTGTTCCTCTAACTAATAATGAATTTCAAATTATAATTTATAGATGTCTGAATCCTATTGTTTAAAATCTTAGTATTAAATATGGGCATCTAATAAGAGGTCAACCTGGTAAGGATACGTGTAGAAATTTCACAGAAGCTGTAACAAACTTAATAGATGGAGCTCCATTTTTTTCAATTTATTTCCATTAAATTAGTACTAAATTTGTTTAAATTTAATTAGTACTGGTACTAATTCGGTTAATCTCAATTGGAACCAATTTAATAGTACCAAAACTTAATTAGTACCTAGTTTTAATCTAATGAGGATTTAATGGAAAAAATCCAAAAATGGTTTAAAACCTAATTGGTACCAGTACCAACCTGAATTTTATCTAAGTTGGTACCAAAATTAAAAATATTAAGCATGAAATTAGAAAAGTTAAAGTTATTAACTAAGTATAAATATGATGTCTAACACTTAAAAAACGTCCATCATTGCTGTTGGGTAAACTCCTGCTCATTTATACTTTAGCTTGAGAAGTTATTACTCATTAATTATAGAAATTTAAATTTGAATTTAAACATGGCGGCTAACTTGAAATGTAAGACAGTATCTCTTGAAACAGGTTAATCGTTGCTCAACTTTGGCTCCTCCAAGAAACCAGAAGTAATTTATATTGAAAAGGAGGTTGAACTAAGGGCTCTAGATTTTGAAGTTGAGGTCTTTAAAATTTAAGTTTAAAACAAGAAGTAGAGTGCAGAGATGGGAGTTTAAACAAAAGTTGAATTGGTTGAGGAAGATAAGGAACAGCAAACAACAGAAAAATTTAAAACATTTTAATGTGAAGACTGCTTAAACTTCTTCTCAACTGAGTCTATCTTGAAGAGGCACATTAAAGAGGTACACCCTGGCAAGGCCAAGATCTATTTTAAACATGACAAAGTGGATGGAAGGTACCAATGCACAACATGCATGAAGTCTTACACTCAATCAGTAAAGGTTAAGAAGCTTATGCAAAAACATAATCTTAGCGAATGCTTGATTTAATATAAGGAGACTTAATAACTTTTACCTGCTAAAAGAAAATCAAAAATTCTTGAGTCTTAAAGAGACCTACAGAGAATCTCAAGAGACAGTGTCGCTTTGAATCGATGAACTAGCCTGCAGATCACACTGTTTTAGCATTCTTCCAAGTGAAAGCAATGAGTATTCCTGCATTAAATGCAATTGAACTTAGTAGCTGCATTTAAATTTACTTGCACATAAGTGTGCCTAACAAGTCAAAGCTTATAGTAGTTGATGTTTATGCATACAAGGTATACCTTTTCAGCTATCTCCTTAAGAACGAGCAATACTAAAATGAGTTTGCCAATGAATATATGATTCTTAGAGAGGCTTAAAGAAGGGATTGCAAGAAATTTCTTAAGTTAAATGGTGTTATGTTAAGCTATGATTTCATCGCACTAAGGCTCAAGAAATTTGAAATGACTTTAAGAGATTATCTATATCATAATAGATATCCTGATAACTTAAATGATATTCTTACAGATATGATTAAGGGTTTCAAGAAGTTGCATGAACTTGGATATGCTCATAAAGATTTGAAGCCTGAGAATGTTATGCTTAATCTCTGCTCTTTAGAAGTCGTAGTTATCGATTTCAATAGAGCCTTAAGATAAGAGATAGTGACTTTGGCAAAAGTTTTTGGCACTTCTAGATACTTCCCAATTAAAGAGAAATAGACTAATGGCTCAGTTCAGTGGGATGTATGGGCAATCGCCGCTATTATATTAGAGAGCGATATGGAATGTATGCCATACTTTGGAACAAAGCACGAGAAATAATGAATCAGTTTGGTTGCTAAATATAAAAAATAAGAAGAAATCTGCGATAAAATTAAGAAGATAAGTGAGATGGTGATAGTTAAAGCTCCAGCAAATCGAAGATAATCATTAAATTGCATTATAGAACAACTAAAGACAGCGAGATTCAAGAGGTATCACAATGACAAGCTGATAAATTTTGTTTGAGTTAAGTATACTAATAATCATTAAATATTCATTAAATTCATATAAAACCTGCATTATGTCTACTAACCCCAATAAGACCCCCAACTATACCCTACAAATCATAGCACTTATAAACTTCATTATGGGGTTTTGGGGTTTTGATTCTATTCTGAGTCTCATCAGAGAGATAAACTTTTAATGAAGAATATTATTAATAGGTGAGCTAAGTCAGGTAATAAGCGAAGCCTGCTATATTATTTCCATACACTCTAGCTTTATTACCTTTATAATTTAAATTGGTAGCCATGATTGGCTCAAGATAATTATAACCGATCGCTCCTCCATTGTAATTTCTTTACAAATTATTAGAAATTGTAAATTTTTAATTTTACAAAATTTTAAATTTGAAGTGTTGTTCGTAAAAGTGGCCTTTTCTATAGTGAGAGAACACAAGTTAACTAAAAACATAAAATTAAAATGAATTTATAAAAGAGTTTTATCTATAGGTAATCAATATAAAATATTGTAATTTGATATTTTTATTCTTAACTGGCAAATTAGTATCAGGATCAACATAGTAACTTCTCGTACCAGTCATGCAATAAAAATTGATTGCTCCTCCAAGACCTTCTTCATAATCAGTTGCCTAATTATTCACAAAAGTACTATTTTGACCTATAAATGCTCCCTGTACGTTGTCAAAATATTACTAAAATTAAATATTTTTCTCTAAATACATAAAAAAAAGTGTATAATTAATTATATATAGCACCTCCTTGCTCAGAACCACAATTTTAAAAGTTAGTATTAAGAATATATATCTTGTAGATTTATAAATGAAAAAGATTAAAATTTTATTTAATAATAATCTTAAAAAAAATTAAAGATTTCTTCGTTTGAATTTAGTTTAATTGAGTCAAATTCTTTGAGAGCGTAGTCATGAAATACAGACAAACATCCCCCACTTGTGGTAGTCAACATATTTTTAATAGTAGTTTTATATAGAATTGCACCAAAAACATTTCTTAGCAATACTCCTGGGTCTTTTTACTCAATATATATTCAATAATTATATATAAATCTGAAATTCTTAGTTATTTTATTGTTCTAATTGGCTAAATTTATTTATCAATAAAGTCATATAATAAATTTTAATATCAGGTGTTCCTTCTATTGTTGTATGATTGATATGTAAATTATAATGAGTATCAAGAAACAAATTTATTGAGTTATTATAGTCGCTGATAATTAAATTTAAATAGTTTTATATTATTATTTTTAATTAGTTTTCATTTTTTTATTAGTGTTTAATGTATAATAATAATTGCATATATTATTTTAATTGTTAAGATAAAAGTAGAATTGATATATAAGTGGTCAGCTGAGTTCATTGAATATAACGAAGACCCATATTATGAACCACTATTATTATGGAAGTAGCTACTATTTTAAATTTCCAGCATTTCAAATGATGAACTGTAAATTGCACCACCCCTCTATGCAGAATTCTTCAAGAATAAAAACTTAAAAACTCACTAGATATAAATTAAGAAAATGATTTCTTTATAAATTAAGATACTCTACTTATGAAAACATAAAAATCAAATTTAAGAATGTGCTATTACTAATAAATAAACTTGATTAACCAACCAGATAAATCGCACCTCCATCCTATCCGTGACCCTGAATGAATTTAGTTCTATTAACTCTAACCTCTGAAGTAGAAGTAATGTACAAGAAATTTCCTATATAAAAATATAATAAATATTTCATTTTATTGTAAATAATTTCCAAAATATTCTTACTTCACAAATTTATATTATTAATCTGTATTTTCAAAGGTACTATCAGATATTGATAAATTTGATAAAGCTGAGAAAATTCTCAAATTATGCTAAACTAATAAAAATAAATTATTTACAAATATATTTCTAATAATTTATATAATTCCTGGAGTAAAGTTGAAGCAATAATTATCTATGAATTGACTTTTCTCGATTATTAAATAATCATAATATATAGAATTAATTTTCTTAATAAAATTTAATTAAAAACATTAATTCAACTCATAAATAAATAAGTTTTTATTGAGACTTTTATTAATACAATATAATCTGTTCGGAATCTAGAAAATAAAGAGATGCTATGCCTTATACTTTATCTCAATTATAATTAGATCTGAATATACAATTTTTAATAGATCCTTAATTAGTTTCGATTGCACCTAAAACTGAGCCTTGATTAATGGCACTGTTATATGAGAAAAGATTAATTAATATATATATATATATATGCTAATATTAAATAAATTAGTATTATTAATATTAATAATTTATTAAAAGTGAATCAGAAATGTAAAAATTTGCAAAAGTTCCTATTCTTAGCACTCCATATTATATTTTTAATAAAAATTGGTTTAATTTATTATTTAAATTAAAAATAAATATAGCTATATATTTAAAGGCAAACATTAATTTAAATTAAAAGAAATTATGAATATAAGCAATCATATTTGGAATAATTTTAACATATTTATCAGCAAAATTATTTCTAAATTTTGAATTGGATATGGTCAAAGTTGCAAAATGTTAATATTAAAAATTTATATTTACAAATTTTTTTGCGTAATCAGAAGCAGTAAGAGTGCCACCCAAATATGCAAAGTTATCAGTAAATATTAATAATTATTATTAAATTAATTACATAAATGTGCATCCAGAGATTTCTAATGTACTATTTCTTTCAACAACTAATAAAAATAATTTTTTTTCAAATAAAATAATTTTATATAAATATAACTATAACTGCTCCTGTGTATGAACTTATAAAACCAATAGTATATTCGTAAAGTATACTTGACAAATCAATGAATTATTCAATTAAATATTTAACTAAATATTAAAAAATTTTAAAATTGTTTTTTTTCGTTCAATATTAAATAATAATATAAGTCCCTAAAAAATAAGATTTTATTTATTTAATTATAAATTTGCTTATAATAAAATCACAGTAAGATATTTTGCGATAATTATCTTATGAAATGATTTTGCATTTTTTATGAAAAGCATTTAATTTATTGTAATTTCATAATGATACATATATTTTGATTAGGTTTTATCTATAAAAGTTATAATAAACGATTAATAATATACCATCAAACACTGTGTTTTCAATGACGACGATTGAATTTTTAGTAATACTCAAAAAACATGCATAGAAACAACCATGAACATTTTGCACTTTATTGTTTGAAAAACTCATAAACACTAATTAATAAATTAACAATCAAGAGTCATATATTAAGTATAAAATTTTAAGGTTTATTTGCGTTGCTACCAATAATAAATAGATGTAATTTTATACTTGCTAAAAATAAATTTATTAAATTTGACATTCAATAATCATAGGTACCAAAGTTGAGGTGATGTAAAATAAAATATTATTATTATTTAATTAAATATTGTACATTAACTCTTACCCAGCATCTTTCAACATAGCGTTCTTTATCAAATCAAATTAATCAATATTTTAGCTAGTTGTAAATGAGGAATTTTGCACAATAAGCTCATTTGAATTATATAAAGAATAAACATTGAAATTATAAGTTTTATGAAATAGTAATTTAAAATTAATATGCTACTATATCATATTATCTTAATGATACAAATTATTAGCATAGACTCCATAATTATCCTTAAATTTGCAGTTATAATAAATTTAAAAGAATTGTTTCATAATATTTAAATTATAGTGAATTAAAGGATCCCTGTTTATGTATCAGAGTAAAAAACTCCATCTAAAATATAAATTTAGTAAAATTAATTTTTTAATTTATACTTACAAGTTGAATTATTTTCCTTAAATGTACATTATTAGATTTAAATTATATCTTTAAAAAATATAATTTAAATCTATAATTTACTATTATTATTTTTATAATTATTATTAAATACTGTAAGGAAATTAATACTGGGACTTAAGCCAGGCAGATTCATAAATTAGAAAGTTTCATGCTTTGATTTTTGTGCATCCACTCAATCAAAACCCCAAAACCCATTAGTCAGGCTTAAAAGTGCTTTGATTTGTAGGGTATAGTTGGGATCTTATTGGGTTAGTAGAGAAGACGCAGGTTTTATGTGAATTTAATGAATATTTAATGAGTATTAGTGTACTTAATTCAAACCAATTTTATCTGCTTATTATTGTTATACCTCTTGAATTTAGCCGTCTGTAGTTGTTCTATTATATCATCCAATGATTATCTTGGGTATGCTGAAGCTTTTACGATGACCATATCAACTATCTTCTAAATTTCATTGCATATTTCATCTTGTTTAATATGTTTAGCAACCAAACTTATTGATTATTTCTCATGTTTTGTTCCAAAGTATGACATGCTTTCCATATCGCACTCAAAGATAATTGCAGCTACCGCCCAAACATCCCATTATACAGAGCCATTAGTCCATTTCTCTATTATTGGGAAGTTTCCTGGAGTGCCTAAAACCTTAGCTAAAGTCACTATCTCTATTCTTATTGCTCTGTTGAAATCTATGACTAATACTTCTAAAGGGCAGAGATTTAGATTTACATTTTCTGGCTTCAAATCTGTATGAACATACCCAAGATCATGGAGCTCTTTTACACCCTGAGTCATTTCTTTGAGTATCTCATTTAAATCATCAGGATATCTATTATGATAGAGATACTCTCTTAGAGTCATTTAAAACTTCTTGAATCTCAATGCAATAAATCCATGACCAAAGATAACTCCGTCGAGCTTAGCTCAGTTCTTGCATTATCTTTTCAAAGCCTCTCTCAGTACTATGCATTCATTTGCAATCTCATTTTAATATTGCTCCGTTCTTAATGAGATACTTGAATAGATATAAGTTGTAAGCGGATTCATCAACAACTAATAGTTTTCCCTTGTAAGGTACATCAATATTCAAATAGTCCTCAATACAGCTGCTTATGTTGACTAAATTTAATGCAGGTATATGCATTGCTCTCTCTCTATCTTATAAGCATGCTATATGCATGCCATTTGCTGGTTGGTTCATTGACTCAAACCGCTTCTATCTCTTAAGTCTCTCCTACTGTTCTTTTTATGACTCAAGAGTTATTTTTTTCTTTTAGCAGTTACAATCTTTTAAGTTCCCTCATCTTTAATTAGGAATTCGCTTAAATGATGCTTTTGCATATGCCTCTTTACTTTAGCTGAGTGAATATAAGACTTCATACATGTTGAGCACTAATATCTACCATCTACTTTATCATGATTGAAGTAGATCTTAGCTCTCCCAGAGTGTACCTCTTTGATATTCAAGCTAGACTCAGTTGAGAAGAAATTTTGGTAGTCTTCACATTAAAATGTTTTAATTTTTTCTATTGCTTGTTGTTCCTTATTTTCCTCAACCAATTCAACTTATGTTTAAACTCCCATCTCTGCACTCTACTTCTTGTTTTAAACTTAAATTTTAAAGACCTCAGCTTCAAACTCTAGAGCTCTTAGCTCAACCTCCTTTTCAATATAAATTACTTCTTGTTTCTTGGAGGAGCCAAAGTTGAGCAATGATTAATTTGTTTCAAGAGAAACTGCCTTACGATTCAAGTTAGCCGCAATGTTTAAATTTAAATTTCTATTATTTATGAGTAATAACTTCTCAAGCTAAAGTATAAATGAGCAGGAGTTTACCCTACAGCAATGATGGTTGATTTTGAAGTGTTAGACATCATATTTATACTAAGTTTATAACTATAAATTTTCTAATTTTATGCTTAATATTTTTAATATTGGTACCAACTTAGAAAAAATTCAGGTTGGTACTGGTACCAATTAGTTTTTTAGCCATTTTGGAACTTTTCCATTAAAACTTCATTAGATTAAAACTAGATACTAATTAAGTTTTGGTACTATTAAATTAGTACCAATTAAAATTAAACAGATTTAGCACCAGTACTAATTAAAAATAAACAATTTTAGTACTAATTTAATGGAACTAAATTGATAAAAATGGAGCTCAATCTCTGCAGTTTGTTACAGCTTCTGCAAACTTTCTCCACGTATCTTTGCAGGGTTGACCTCCTATAAGATGCCCATATTTAATAGTAAGATTTTAAACAATAGGATCCAGAAGTCTATAAATTATAATTTGAAATTCATTAATAGGAAGAGGAACAAAGATGGAATCACTCAATGATCAAATGAAAAGAGTCGAGGCTCAAGAAATGATATCAAGATTCAGAAGTAAGGAAGATCTCTATCGATACCTAACTTTACATGGTAAGATAACTTGATGACTATTAACATATTATACAGTTGGTTTATTCCTTCCAACGATAGAAGTAAAGAAAAATAACTTATTTAAGAGTGTAATTATTAATTAATCAATTAAATATTTAAGACAATGATTAATTAAGGATAGTTAAGCTTAATGTGAGAGTTAAATTTTTTAGGCTGATCTGGTTTGATTTTGGAGGAAAATATACATTGCTCATAGGACTTCGTACCTTTCTTCGATAGTTAGATGCATTCAATCTTATTAAAAAGAAGTTTTATAATAGTTTGTTATGGTATGGATATTTAATAATAATATATTGCCAATTTTATCATTAATATAGTTTAAACTTGCTTAATTACTCATAAATCTCTGAATATATGGCGAGATGCAACTTTTTTCATGATCCTTGCACTAATAAAATTAAACAACCTAGCGATTGTGGTTTTATTAAAGCCATCAATTTGATATGATAAAGCGTGGAACGCCAGGATGTTTGAAGAACTGTAAGGTCCAATTAACTAATTAAGTAAATTTCCAAAAAATCCACTGATTTATCAGACTATGAATTGAGTAGGTAGCCTCAACTGATAAGGCGAGTGCACTCATCCTGTTAAGTATCAGCATAAGTTACCGATATCTTATAAACGCGAATCTTCTACATGCTGAAAATCAAAGTGAAATGAGATAAAGTGAATAAAGGCGTCACAGAGGGGGTATTTTGCAAATAAGACAAGTAAATTTTAATTAAGTATGAATTAAGAACCACATATTTAAAAATAATCATTTAAATTTTATTAAGTTAAATTCTTAATTGCCCGCCTTTATTATGCAAAAAACAGAAAACCCAGCTGATCAGCCTGATAAATTTCAGGACAGCAATTCATTCAATGATTAAGCAAATCCTTTATAATAGAGCGACTGCTCATCAGAAAGAGGGTCCCTCAGATCACATCCTCTATAACAATAAAAAAGTACGAATGCTGCTGGAGAAATTCAACAAGATACACTGACAACAGCGAGCAAGAGGGGCAGGAGGTCAAAATATGAGGGAGCATAATATCCTGACCAAGTTGATAAAGCTAAGCTCATCTTGCCTCATCACAACTACGATATTGATTAGATACTGGCAATGGATGAGTTTAAGCCTCTCATTGGAAGCAAAGATATATCCAGATTTGTTAACAAGTTCATATTAAATAAGACTACTCAAAGCCAGGCTAAATCTGTTAAAAATATAAAAATTTGTTCCCTCAATGATGCAGGAGAAAATTTGCCGCCAAAGTCAAAAGTAGCCAGCGACCATTTGAACAATCTTAAGAATATAGAAGGCAACGAAGGCTAGCTAGAAGCTCATAATTCACAGGTTAACTATGGTGCTAAAATTCAATCTGAAATTACTTCGATTTACATTCGAGAGTACATGATCTTGAAACCAAACGAAAGGCAAGACTTTATTTGGAAAATATTTAATCGAAATAGTCAGAGTCTGTTGGAATTTTTGCAAAATCTTAAAACTGCTTGCTCTGAAAATCTCTACGAGGATATGTTCAGAATAATTTTTGAGTTAAATCAGAGAGCTCAGGCAAGTTTGCAGATAAAGACAAGGCTCTTTGTATCCTCACTACTCTACTACAGATACGAAATCATTGAGGTTGATGACTCTTTGTTGAGAAGCGCTTTAGCATTGTTAGCTTAATGACCAAACACAGAATAAGCGCTTGGTCTAGCGAATTATATATTCATCAATGAACCTGATTATTTGTTAAAGCTGCAAGATGAACTTTAAAAGCTTGATAAGACGAATATTGGAATAATTCCACTCATGATTGGAACTTTCTAATAGTTCAAAATAGACTCTCAAGCAGTCCGACTTTTACCTAACACACTCTTAAGTCTTAATAAAGCTTTCATTTAAGTTCTAAAAGAGGATTAGGGCCTTAGATTGATAAGAGATGTGCCTATCAATGTGGTTGGAGACTTTATTCAGATTTGTGCTTGTCAAGGCCATCCTCCTATTAAAACTTGACAATTTCATTTAAACAATGACAGAAATTTTTGTTTAGAAATGGGACTTTATTGATCAGGATGATTTCATACATTATCTATAATAGATTTCATCTCGAGCTAAAATAGAGAAATCCACTATGGGTCTCAAAATTGGATGCTATATCATATTTAGGGAAAAATCTTGCTTTCATATAATTTGAGAAAGGTGTAAGAAACAGGAGGGACGTGATATAATATTGCTTAAAAGCTGACTTCACAAAGTTAAATTAGCTTTTAAACATTCCTAACAAGACTTGTGACTTTAACGAAAATGAGTAAAAGAAACTGCTTAGCCAATTTAAAAAGTTGAATGTTTTATCTTTATCCGTAAACTAATTTGCAAAAACCGCTAGTTTAAAAGCTTTTGCTGATTCACGGCAAATGCTAAGACTTTAACAGATATTGGGATTTAAATTTCTCATGCTATAGAGACTTTGCATCAATTACTTGATTTGGGAGGATACCTAGTATTCATTTATAAACTTTGGCGTTGGTAACGGGAAGACGCTGCTCTGCTCAACTTTAGCTGCTCTTAAATCGAAAATTGATTAAAAAATTGTCTTTGTAGTAGGCAAAAATGAGCATTTAGTTTTGAGAGACGAGAAGAAGTTTGAAAGCATAATCACGAGTTTAGGTTTGAACGTCAACGTGAACTAATATGAAAATAAAATTGGGGTCTACTATTTAAGTCAAAAGTATATCGAGAGCGTTATGGAGCTTCCAGAGTTTCTAAATATTTGGAAGCAAGCAATCGTTATCATTGACGAGTATGATTGGATTTTATTCGAAGGGAATGTAAAGCAAATAGAAAGCTAGCTTAAATTTTATCGCTCTGCTTACAGCATTACCGGTTTTACTGGATCACACCTTACAACAAAAGAATTAAATTGTCTGAAAATAGCATTCGGAACAGAGGAAATAATGTTTCCAAAGTTAAGCTCGATTGTTGGTGATAAAAGAGTGAAGCTTGACCAGGAACTCATCACATCAAGCTAACTAGACTATTATAAGAGAGTTTTCGAAATCTCCGCCCATTATTGCAAGCTTACGCCAGTAATTATAGTAGCACAGCAATCATACTCTATGATTGAGGGTCACTTTAAAAAGTTTGCTTAAGTTCCATTCTTTCCAATGAAGAATGTTAAAGACACAAAAGTAGAGGCCTAATTCGATCATCAATTTGTTAGCAAGAACAATAATGGCTAGTTCGGAGTATTTCTCCTGAATGAATAACAAGGGAGAGGTACAGATCTTAAGACGACTCATGAGATAGAATTAAATGGTGGCTTATTTTTAATAGTTGCCGACATATTCTCCCTGAGATCGACTGAATAAATCTTGGGTAGAATAGGTCGTCTTCATAGAAAAAGAACTTACAAATAGGTAATATACAAGCAAGGTTCAAAAGAAACCGCGGAGCAGGTTATTTCGTTGCACTAATAATTTATTGAAAATCAAAATCATATAAAAACTGCTGCTCTTTAAACTGCTCTAGGATATCATTAATGGTGCAAGAAAGTTGATAATTTAATTAGGAACTTCATTAAAATATAGCCGTGGATAGATTAGATGAGATCTTAGAGTTGAATAAAATTAATTCTTCCAAGAGCGACAGATCCATATTATAGAGCAAATAAAACGAATCTGAAGAGCTTCATAAGCAGAATTAATAAATGACAGAGTTGGAAGTTTAGAAGGAAAACCCTTCAGAAGGAAATGTGTCAGAAGAATGCAAGGTCGATAGCAAAGAGCAGTACATGTATGAATAAGATTAGATTTAGATTCAAAAGCAGAAAGGTCAAGTGGAAAGTAATAACTTGAGCTCCTTGGATTCTTTGGATAGCTCTATCAAGATGCTTGATTCATCCGTGGAACCAAACAGAAGAAAGTTCAAGACTGAGCGCAAAATTTTGATAGAATTAGACTCGAAATCAATGGGATCTTTACTCAAATAACCGACTGGGTAAGCTAAGAAGAAGTAAACCTCAAAGAAAGCAAAACTTGAGAAATCTAAATCAAACTTAAAAGCGGTTGAGAATAAGACAGCTGACTCTTTTGTGTCAAAATATGGGAGAATAACTGGAAAGCGAATTACGGCAACCAATAAAACACCAACTGAGGAAGTTAAACGTCAAAAGATTCATGAATCAAGGAGCAGCAGCTCAGACTGATGGGTTGACAAGAAATGAAATCAGCAATGAAAATGCTAAGCGTAAACTAAATGAATAAATGCTAAATTGTTAAGTTAAATAATATATAAACACGCAATCTCAATCTCAATTCATGTCTAGATTTTATTGATTAGACAGAATTCTTCCCTCTCCATCAATAACTCCATTGTCATGAAGTTAGTGAACGAGCTACTTATAGCCTACTAGCTCATCCATGTGTGCTTTGATATCGTTGAATTCATCCCTCATTCTTTTGTTTTCCTGCAAATACTTTTATTTGCTGCCTCTCATTGCGATCTCCTCGCCTTTAACTTCTTGCCACCTCTTTCATTCTGCGCTTTCTCTATGAGCTTTGTTTTATTAAATGAGCAGATTTTCCCTTTTACACTATTTGAGTATAAAATAATTGAATTATTACCGCTATAGTTTAATGATTCGCTCAATGCTTGAGCAAACTCTGGTCTCATATGGACAATTAAGTTCTATGTCTAATCAAGTCTCTCCCTTCTTTTTTACTTTGCCTCATAAATTATTTAGTTGATACCATCATTATCTAATGACATAAGGATGTCACATATCCACTTTTTGTCCAAGTGCAACCAATCGCACTGATCTGGGAGGAATTTCAGCAATGAGGGCTTTTGTTGAGCATACCCTAGGAAGTCATCAGCAGTGAGGCCCTCTATTTAGGGAACAGCGGCTACAATTACATCACTTCTTTTTAAGTACTAAAGCTAAATTAATTTCATAAATCTACCTCTTTTTCACCGTTGAGGATGCTTTTAAGGAAATAAACATTGCAACATCCTAATTTTGGCAAATAAGCTCCTCACTCCTATGCTAAGAAGTCATGTAGCTCTTTCTTACTCCCAATCTTCTCTTGCACTTAATGGACGTTAACTCGTGACAACTATCCCTGCATCTGCACATATCATTAAAATAGATATATTTGATTTACCTTCTTGTCAGTGAAGTATAGAAATGGACTACAAATTCTTTTTAATTAATTATAATATTAAATAGGGTTACTATTAACTATTCTAGCACGATAGGAAAACACTATAAAGGAATCCTCTTTGTTGAAGAAGTAAAATCTCCCCGCATAAAATGAAAACATTACGGCTAAGAAATAGTCACAATCAATGCTAACTGATTATTTTAAGATGAATAATGAATCTTAAGAATCCAGTTTATCCGACCTCGAACTTGAGGAATCAAGAGATCAAATTTCCGAACGAGGCAGCATTAAAATTTATTTAGGATGCTCTACTCAACTCCTCACCAACTCACCAATTAGTGAAAATGATGTCATCCTTGAGAATTGGGGCGAAGATTCCATTGCTGAATCTGAAAATCACCTATAGTAGAATGACGAATACGAAGGATTTGATTTATAAAGGTATGATCCAAGATCGTAGATTTAATTATCATAATTTAATGATAAAAGTATTGGGTGTCTGACCTCAACCTAATTTTAGTAGATTGTTAAAATTATCGCTCTTATTCACTTACGATATAAGTTGGAATAGGAGAAAATAAAGTATGCCGAGTCGGATTTGAATAATGAGCTTAGCGAGTTCCTCCACAAGTTGTAAGTAAAACTAAATTATAATATTGATGTAATATCTGACAAGCTTTAACGCCTGAATCTTGGAGGAGAGTCTGAAATCTTTGGAATATATCATGATAGTAACTCTCAAGGTTTCTTTTAAAAACAGAAGTGACTTGATTGAACTATTTAGGATCTTTAAATTAAATCTGGTTGTACTCTTATAAATATATGTAAACGATAAAGTATTACTAAGTAAAGAGTTAAAAATTCTATTTAATAGAAGCAAGGAAGTATTCTAGATAAAGATAGAACGACTTTTAAGCACAATTAAATAATTCCTGATAGCTTAAAGGAATTTATAAAAAACTTACTCTCAAATGTTTAAAAAATTTCAAATCTCAAAGATTTGTAATCTTCCCTCATAAAAAAGTTTAATATTGCTGTTTCTCT
>ARYC01008143.1:0-16246 GCA_000711775.1 Oxytricha trifallax
CAAACCTCGCATATACTCACTTAAAATACTAATATTTAAACATTAAACCCCTACATAAACCCTATTAAAACCCTAATAAAGTATGCACTAATAGTCTACTTTTATCAATCAAAAACTCAATCAAACTACTGAAAGGGTTTTGGGGTTTTGATTGCATCTGTATTTATCAGATCCTTTTTATTCGATTAATAAGGCTTTAAAGAATTAAGCCTATGTTCCTTCCAGAAATAGCTTAGCAGAAAATGAAAATTAAAAGAACTTTACTTTTAGTGATTATATATTTTAAATCAGAGAGCCGAGAAAATTTACTCCAATTAGAAGGAATATAAAAGAGAGTGGCTTGTTTAGGACAATTTTAAGATAAGATGATATATTTCAATATAAAGAATTATAATTAAATATAGTGCTTCCACAAATAATGCTTAGATAATTTCAATTTTATTTGTATTTTATATATTAATTATTTTAATCTTAGAGAGGAGATAATGGCAATTAATCATGAGTTAAAAAAATAATATTGCGATAGAAATATTTTAAAATTCACAATACTTTTATTAATTTCACTTCGATTCTTTACATTTCAAGAAGAATTTGTTGGATTCGAGTAAAAAAGAAATGCAGAGAAAAAGTAAACGGTTTCTCATATTTATCTAATAAAATATTCTTAATGGATAATATGGCTACTTTCATTTCAAATCTCTATGTGATTTCAAGTAATATCACCTCTAAAGGCATTTAAACTTAGTCATTTGAGACAAAATTCTTAGCAAATTGAGACTTTTGGAGTGAATAAGGCTTATAAAGGCATACTAGTTTGTAATGTGGGGTTACCAAGCGGTCAAGATGTATACTTTCCAACCAAAAGATCCCTTATTTCCATTAGCTTCTATATGAGACTTAAAGTACAAATTGAATGATATTATTAATAATAGGTGTCATTCCAAGCTTAACAAGGATTTAATTTCAAATTTATTTTTAATAAAAATCTAATCATTTAAAATAATGTTAATTAATCTCCCTTGAACTGTTAAGTATTGACTTAATTAGGCATATTTCTAAAGAAACAAGCTTATAAAGAAGTATTTTTGATTTTTAATCTGCTGATTATATAAGTATTTCAAATCCTTAGAATTCTTTTTATTATATTATTCTGGTTGAATTGATATTTTAATATCAAAATTATAATAAATTATTTAAAAATAATTAAGAAAAGCAGCATTAATTAGATCAAAGCATATAAACATTTCATTCTAGAACTTTCAATAGCTTGTGAAAAGTAATAGAGAGTTAACCTCTAGCATTTTTAATTTGTTAAATATATATTTTAAACTCAAAGAGTAGCCATAATAGAGAATGATAAAATAAACGAGAAAATAAACAATTTGCAATTAATCTTTTTAGTTTACATTAACAACTTCATTAAGAAAAATATTATGTATTGAAAGAAGGGGTGGGGGGCTCTAAGTCGGTACCACTCAATTTTAGAAATCCTAAGTCGTTACCATATGAAAAAAAAATTTTTACATAAAAATCCTAAGTCGGTACCACATAAAAAGAGTTTTTTTTCATTAAAAAAAATTATAAGTAATTAATAATATATTAAAAATCTCAGCTTAGGATTCATCTGATTTTTTCTTTTTTCATTTTGACATGTCTTCTCTAAAGAGCCTTCATTAAAAAGTCATGCAAAGTAAAATTTTACGACGCTTACTGTGCTAAAAAAATTTAAAAAAAATTTTTTTAGTTAAACCATAAGCTTTCAATTAAGTTTGTACTTCTAAAATTTCTTGGTTTTGTAATTTCATTGTAGATTTCATCTTCATCTTACATTTCAAAATCTTGACCTTATTTTTTTTCTTCTTCAAATTCTTCATCATAAACTTCATAATTTTCATTATCATTTTCTTCATCATCATTTTATTAATATGATTGTTGCTTTTATTGAATAACATATTAAATTTGAATTCCTCATGGACAGGTGTGTCATTTCTTGATCTTAGTTTCATATTGAGTAAACATACACTGAATTTCACATCTCTCAAGAATCCCAATAACTTAAAGTGCTTCAATAACATTTTTGATATCCTTAATAAATTGAAAAAAATCAATAATTTTATCAGCGGTATTTACAATATCTTCATGTCTTTTTTTTCTTTAAATTAAAATTGTTAATATAATTAATTAAAAAATGTTATCAAAATATTAAATAAGTTAACTTTAAAATAAATATTTATATTTTTTAATGAAAAAATTTTTTTTTTATGTGGTACCGACTTAGGATTTCTAAAATTGAGTGGTACCGACTTAGACCCCCCCCCGAAAGAAGGGTTGAAAGTATATCTGATGATTCAGTGAGGATAGCAAATATATTATTTTTATAAGATGCGGGAAAAGAATTTAGCTTATAATAAACACCTGATTTGAAGCACAAAAGTAAAAAATCAAGCCTCGGTACTAAAGATAAGTGAAATTGACTCCACAAATAATGCCTCTATTAAAAATGATAACTTTATTGTCACCTAATTATTGAAATAATATAGTGAAAACAGTCCTGATAGATGCAAACGTTAAACATTATTTATGGCATTTAAAAATTGTTATTTTTACTATCTTTAAGTATCAAAAATAAAAGAGTGAGTGTAGGCATTTCAATTAGTTAAATGCTCTAATATTATAGTACTAGGAAGTGATCTTGTTGCTTTTATATTTAATATTTTAGAAATGATAGGCTGATAATAATTTTATCATAAAAAATGAAGATAAAATAGGTAGATTACATTGTTGCGAGGAGGTAAATTAAAGACTTTCACAAACTTAATTTTGCACATAAAGATCCAAAGCTTAATGACACTTTGATTCCATTCATCAATTGAGAGTTTGTATAATTAATATAAATATAGCTACTAACATCCATTTGATTATACAATAAACCTCAGATTATTTCCTTAAAATTAAAATTGCTTATTTAAATACATGTCTTATCTTAGTAAACTCACTTTATTATAGATAGTTTCATGCAAAGCAATTATTACTTTGATATTTAAAGAGGGAGGGAATTAAAGGTAATATTGGTATTTGGGGTCGCTGCCTTGTGGGGTGTGGAGTCAATATATATTTGGATTAAATTAATTTTTTATGAAATTTACCTTTTACTGATGATACGGACTTTGTTCCAATTTTCATAATTCTATTATATGATTAAGGTTTCAAAGTAGCTTTAAGAGCTTACATTTATCTTTGGGAAACTTGAAATAAATTGTTAGCTTTGATATTTAGAAATTAAGATCTATGATACATTACTACTTCAAATAATATAATAAACTTGAGAAATTTAGAATAGTGTTAAGCTTATATTTCTGCTTAATCATTAACAAGGATTAAGTTTCCTTATCTCTCAACATTAACATTAGCAAAACACAATACTTTATATATAATTGAGTCTTTTATCAATTTTAAAATGATAAATAGCTTTAAGAAGTTTAACTCTGTAGTGTCTATCACTAAAAAATTGATTATAGTTTACTAAGTTTTATTCTTTAATTTTTTAAAAAAAAATAATATAGCATGAATTTAAGATATGAGACACCATTTTATATATTGATAGATTAAATTTGAAATTCTTTTCTAGCTTATTTATTAGCTTCTGATTATAGACAATACATTTCTATTTACTTTTAATCTTTTCTAATATTTAATTTAAAATAGTTTATGTTAGCACTCCATACAGCAGGATTAATTCCTTTAAGATTATCATTTTTTGAATATTTATCATATGAATTAAATAGGTAAACAATATATATTTGTTACAACCGAGATCCCCCCCCCAGCCCCCCCCGTCCCCCCCCACCCCACTACCCCCCCCATCCACCACCCCACCCCCACTACCCCTTCACCCTCATTAAAATATCCCATTTCATATCAAATTTTGTATCTACAGGGTCTAAATCGATCTCCTTCTTGACATCTCGATTATAGCTTATGAAATATAAATTGAAAAACTTTTTCATATTCTTTTTAATGAAAGTAAAATTTTTTATATACTATGATACGAAAATATTTTTTAAAAAATTTTTGTCCCTTAAATCAACTTCATTCGACATAATTGAAAGAAATAGTATGAGTAATTTTTTAAGTTTTTTTTTTCTTCATTTTTTTATAACAATTTTATCCATTATCATTTTTAAAAAATGAAGAAAAAAAAAACTTAAAAAATTACTCATACTATTTCTTTCAATTATGTCGAATGAAGTTGATTTAAGGGACAAAAAATTTTTAAAAAATATTTTTGTATCATTGTATATAAAAATTTTACTTTCATTAAAAATAATATGAAAAAGTTTTTCAATTTATATTTCATAAACTATAATCGAGATGTCAAGAAGGAGATCGATTTACACCCTGTAGATACAAAATTTGATATGAAATGGGATATTTTAATGGGGGTGGGGAGGGGTATGGGGGGGGGTGCTGGCGGGGGATCTCGGTTGTAACATATATTATTAAAGGAAAGCTCTGAATAGATGATTATTAAAATGCATTATTATTATTACTTATTGTTTTAGATTGGGATTTTAATAAAATATGCTAACTTTAAGCAAAGTTTATCGGATTAAAAATTTAAAGTAGAAGAAATAAATGCAATAATTGTATAAATTTGTACCATAAAAAATTAATATTCTGATGTATCGAGAGTCTAATAGCCAAAATTCCTCGATCTAACTGATTAAATAAAATATTTGTATTTTAAAATCTAGTAAAATTATTATATCTACTGAAAAATAAAAAATTATTTTATTAAAAGATAAAACTAGGGCTAAAAAGTTACTCAATTAAAAAAAATTAAAAAGTTCGTTACTCTTTATATAAAACCGCATGCGAATGATTTTAGCGAAAAATTGTGGATTATAAAAAAACAGATTGATCAAGAAAGAGAATTATAATACTATGTTTATAAATATACATTAATCCTTTAATTCATTCATATATTCATAATAAGTATTGAGAAATTCATATTTTTTTAGACTTCTCTCGTACTTAATTTATCACAAACCATCATTTATAATTTCAATCATAGTTGAAGAATTTAGGATGATATTTATTTCTTCAGATTAAGTGCCTTTCTAAAATTTCTAAAATTAAGGTTTTCAAAAGATATATATATAGAGAATTTCAACAGTATTCTTTGGCTTTTGTATAAGTCTAAATTATGTTATTTTTTTTAGCGATTTCCTCTAACATCTAAAGTAAATCATGAATAAGCAACTAGGATAAAGTTTTTAGAAAATAACTATTGAATTAGGATATATAATAGAGTAATGTGATAAGAGAACTATATTTCGAAGGACATGTTCATATGGTAAAACATAAATGATGAATATATGAATATCAGAGTTCGAATCCCTAAGTAGTTTTAATTTTTAACTCAAAAGCTTAAATTAAAATTAGTTTTATATTTGCTTCTTATTACCCACGATTTTTTGCTAAAATTATTCTCATTAGGTTTTATGTATAAGTGGATATACAACTTTTAAATATTTCATAATCTTTTTCATTTTTTTCTTATTTTTTATTGCTAAGGTCTTCGATGCATCCTTTTCTTTGAAAACTTGCTTTTTATCTTTGACTTATAATTCATCTATCCTCTGTTTTAATTTGGAACTTTCTTCCTTTGATCATAAATATAAACATGAAAATCGTCTGTGTTGGCAAATTGGGAAAGATTACAATATAACGTTCTTGCATTGAATCAGTACAATTTCTTATGAAAAAGATTTAGGACATAATAGTAGCAATTGATACACTTTATAATAACTGATAAAGCCTGAATGTTTGGCCATGCATTTATCAAAGTATATAATTAAGTTATTTTTTAATTTTCTTTCATTCTAAATTATTATTGTTGCTTCGTTATAAGCCTTTCTTTTTTTAATGAAGATTTTTGTAAATCTTTTTTGCCAGTTTATATTGTTGACATAAATGATCATAGTGTCATTTGATGAGAGTTAACATGGACTTTAAAAAGTCGAGCTCATATGCAATGGATGCCATGATTTCAGAAGTTTTGTGAAATTCTTAAAAGATGAAGGTACTGCTTTCAATAAATGCAATTGACAAAGACGATTCTTTTGAGCTTATTATCTATTATTACTCTAAATGAGGGTACTTAAATTGAGTGAAGTAAATTTAGGGCTGTTTATCTCCATTTCATTTGTCAATTTACATATCATTGTGATTATAAACACTTTAATCAAATAATTATTATTTCGTAGTAAATATTTAATTTTTAATTTAGTGCATTTCGTCTTTAAAATTAGGTATCTCCTGTTAAATACAGTAGATTCTGATAAATATTAGACTTTGAAGTGAAGTGGAGAAAATAAATGAAAATGATAAGTCAGAGTAATCTGGATTGTTGTACTCATCCAAGCGAGATTAAAATTCTATGATAGGTCTGATCTTTGTTGGATTGTTATAAGTTCGATATAGACCAATTTTCTTATAAAGCTGTTTTAAGTAGTTGGATGTTTATCATCAAATTTTTTGTAAAATAAGGGGAACTCAGTTTTTAATATGATTCATGGAGACTACAGAATTGTTTAGCTTCTATATCTTGTCATATAATTCTTTGATTTAGATGTTAATGCATTTAAGTTTCACTGGTATTGTAGGAGCTATTGAAGGGATCTTGTTCTTGATGAGAGCTCTGATTTTTACCATAGAAATTGTTAAAATAGATAAGTCCTATTTCTCATTTTGCTATCTCCCCTCCTAGTTAGTGAAGAGACATCTAGATTTAGTAGCGATATTATAAAAACGATTATAATCCTAATAATTTGTTAACTTTTTGGCTACATACACCAGCTTCTCTATAGTAGATAATCGTCACACATTCTCTTGACTGATGATAATTACGTTTCTGGTGATAGATTAATACTTTATTTGACTGATAAGTTGATAATTTAAGAATTAAAGTTAGTTCAAGCTATTTATATTGAATCATTAATTAATTAACAATATTTGTATTAATTATTAAAATAAATTGATATAAAATGCTGCTTTAATTTTCATTAACTAAATATCTATTATAAATTCGACTTAATTACACAATGTATTTATTATTATAACTGTTTTATCAATGGTATTATTAATTTAAAAGTAGTTCTCATATATATGTTCCTTAGATCATCTACTCATTTAAAATAAATTTCTAAAGCTATGTGATTATTTTTAAGAGTACCCCAATATCTAACTAAACATTATATTTGCAATTTAATTACTAGATTTCAATAATTTATTTTGATTTATTCTAATAATTTTATTGATCATCAAGTTTCTCTATTATAATAATCTGTTTTTTAATCTCTCTATGTAAATCAGTTTATAATTACTCTCACTTCTTCTATTATTAGTAATTTACAATAAAATCTTATAAACGAAGACTTTAATAAGATGGATTAGATTAAATTATTTCAAAGATATAATTGTTGTCTTTTAGTTCACATTAAACTAAAAATTTCATCAATGTATAATATAGTTAAGTCTTCATTGAATATTATATTACAATATAAGAGCTATTAAAATAAATTTATAATTTATTGACATAAATATTTGTATTCTATTTAGATTTTAACTTGAAATTGTAAAAAGTATTAATCAACATATTATAAATAAAAAGATGAAAATTCATTTATTAAATTCATATTTGCTTATTCGTTTACACTTTCTATTAAGTGATTTAGAATTTTATGTTTTTAAGCAGTGGAGCATTTTGTGATGAAACTGATTGGATTTTTATATTATGTAAGGCTATCCTTAAATGATTTTAAAAATTAACCTGAGAGTGGATGTTTAAATTTCAATAAAAATAATATTAAATAAATATAATTATAATAAAGAAAAATATAATCATGGAAATTTTGATTAATTTAAATATACATATTAATTATAATTGAATTCTAAAAATAAATAATTTAAATATTAATGATAACTTACCGTAGATCCTTAGGTTGATTAAAGAATGCTAAATATAGCATATTATATTTTACACATTTTTAAACTATGGATTTACCTTGATAAAACAATAGAATTTAGTTCACTTCATCAGATGCCTTAGAAAATATATTCAGAAAATCTTTATTCTAAGCAGCTGCAATATTATAATTTTCATGAAATATTCTGGGTTTTTAACATTCAAATGTTGAATTTTTGAGGTTTTGGTATTTTTGGATCATTTTAGAGCTAATGTTTTTAATTAAAATGAATAAAATAATTAATTATTTTCCACAAATCTACATCCAAACTTGCTAAAGTCACTAAAAAATGCAGCTTTCTATTAGCTTTATCATAATAATATTTTAAATTGCCTCCCTTAATGCGTTAATTGGATCGTTTATTTAATCTGAATTTTTGCCTTATCTTCATGTGTTGTTTTTTTATTTGCTCCACTCTCAAATATCAGGTTCGTTAGCATGCTCACTCAAGTCCGTATAAAAATCTTTTTACTAGGGCATCTATTTTTATGGAAATAATATCCTATAATGCTAATAAAATTAACTAGATATTAAATAGAAAATGTCACAAATAATCATGCTATTTAATATAGATTAATAATAATTCTTATTCTTACCATCTACTTTAAATTTAATATAATACTTACCGAAATTTATTTCAACCTATGTATAAAACTTGATATTTATCAATACAAAATAAAGAGAAAAATTTTTAACGATTAAGTATAAAATATCAGACCTTTACTGCAATTTATAAATGTAGTCACTATAAAATATTATTCTAATATAATTATTCTAAAAATTACTATTTTTTTCAATAATTTTAATATAATTATGATTAGTATATATATTAAAAAACTAGGTATTATGAATAAAGATCTATTTAAATGCTAGACTGGTCTGATTGTATTTTAGAATATAAAAATACATTTATGAGTTTGAGTTCATCGATAAGGATTCAAACATTATTATTGAGTTTTCTTTATAGGATTTAGGATTAATTTTAATAATCTATTAATCATTTTTATAAAAAAAAATAAATTATAATTTTTCGTTAGAGTATTGTAAGTCCTTTAAAAAATAAAAGTGTTAAATAAAATTTTAATTGATTACAATAGAGAGGTTTTTGATTTCAAAGCAGCAAATTATTGCTGTGAAAATTGAAAATTTATAATACTAATGCAATGTTCCTGTTTGTTTTTAAAAACAACATTTATTAAAGTTTGTTGACAAATTTTACAAATTATTCCTCTTGATTGTTATTTATGTCTGAAGAACTTTGAATTATATTGCAGATATCTTGAGTATATATATAGAGTAACTTAATGCATTTTTAACCATAAATTCTATAAAATTATCTTTTATAATTTATTTATAATTAAGATTAGAAGATTTTAACTAGAATTGTCTTCGTGATTGCCTTGCTCAGAGACTTCAATTTCGAGAAAAAATGAGATAAAATCAATGTTGGTAAAAAAAGCTTAATCTAAACTTGAAAACAATTAGTTAAATCAAATACGATAAGACCAATTAAAACAAGAAGCTAGTCACCTAAAATTATTGACTTACTTATTTTTTATTAATAAAAGAACACAATGAATAATATTTAAAGAGGTAAACCTATATATTTTTAACATATATTAAAAAGGGGCTGGTGCACTTTAAGTGGGTAACTAATTATTATAGTGGGATTCCATCTTGATATTTATTTTTTGTCACTTATTTATTTGCTTATTATCTATGATTGATAATTTTTATTGGTTATTCAGCGCTAAAAATAATTATAATTTAAATTATTATTTATTGCTGCGGCTATCACCCCTAAACATTGCATTACTTTATCACACCATAAATAATAAGAATATATTATTTTCAAAAAAACTCAATTATTTTAAAAAACTGTTTTATTCCATTGTAAATATTAAAATAAACTATTTTATTAAATTATAATTTTATTCTTGGCAATAGCACTTTGATTAGAATGTCACGATGACCTCTTAATGACTCATCTGTCATTTATTGGTCTGATTATGTAGATTTGTATATCAAATTTAGCAATATATTCTTGCTAATCATAATTATTAACTTTAATTATTAATTTTGTCATTGACTATTTAATGTTATGTTGAAATATTATGTTAATGCTTATATTTTTACCAATTTTATAAGTTTTAATGTTGAAGTATATTTTATTGAGATATATAATTGTTTGTTTTAATATACAATTTAACTTTAGTCAAGCGATTATTTATTTATTATTAAAGTCTAAGTATTCTTTTGACGCAAATTATGTATCTAAACAAGGTATATTATTATTCTCAATATTTTTAATTAGAATAATTCTTTGGCATTTTTGCATCTTTATATATTTTTATTTTTTTCTTCTGTTGTCATGATTTGTGAAGCTATGTGAAGAGGATAAATCTGATTAGGTAAAAAAATACTTTAGAATCGATTTCTTTTGTATCTGGAGTAGATATTTTGCTAAAGTAGGATATTTTAAAAATAGTTAAATTCAATATAGCATATATTTTAAAATATATTAATAATTAAGTTGAACTAATTCTTTCTATTAAAATCTTCCTTTTAATTATACTTTCAAATCGATCTTCGATTGCTCTTTAAAAATATTTAATTGCTTAAACTATTTATAATTCCGTTTAAGCTCCAAAGTAATTTGCAGTCTTCCTCCAAATAAACGGTATCCAAACATTTAGCATTCTTTTTGCATAAAAAATTAATTTAGTTGATTTGATGTCTTTAATAATTTTAAAGTGGCTTGTAGTGAATAAAATTTACTTGAAAACTAAGTGAGAAAGCTGTTAGATGCGTTGTTATATAAAAAATGATTATAAAGTATATAAAGTATATAATATATTTAATATTTTAATTCTATTTAGAACCTCCCTTGTAATATATACAATGCATTTTTTTGCCATATGTCATAGTTTTATTTTTAGTCTTACATTATTCATTTGCAAAAATTAAATTTGTGCCTATCATAATCCTCTTCATATTCTTTACCAATTACAGACGAGGAATGATTATTGGACGAACTGCTTTACGACTCAGCAGGTGTAAACTATGATATAAAATCTATTTCTCTTCTAATACTTTCATATATATTTGGAATATATTTTATTTTAGCAATATTTGACTCGTTCTTTAATTTTGTAGTAGTGCTAAAAGTTTTTAATATAATTTAATTGATAAGACACCTATAAAAGATCTTTAAAATAAAAAGTTTACAGGTTAAAGCTGATTAAAAATATATCTAATGATAGGTTGCTGTTTTTTAGTAAGATATAAGAATGATATTAATAATTTTTGTTAAATATATTATTTATGAGTGAAAGTTCATATAGGAATAAATAAATAAACTATCCTTGTTATTGATTGGCTCTCAATGCTATATAGAGAGAATTTGATTTTCTAGTATTCTTGCTCACAATTAAAAAACTAGCAATTATAGATATGGAAATATACCATTATTTCAAGCTATATTAATTTATTTACAATTAAATATAAATAGGCAATTCCTTTAATTTAAAAATGAAAATATCTATATAATAAAGGCAACTTAAATAGTAGTTTAATAGAAAGCAGAATATTCTTTTTTATATTAAAATGTATTGAAATTGGGGTTTATGATTTTATCCATAAAAATTTAATTTAAATAAATCAAGGGAATCTTAAATAAATTCTAGGTCAAGAATAAATATCTAGTCATTGCTTTATTTGATATATATTCAATTTGATAGCCAAGAAAGTAATCAATTTATAATAATATTTGATCAATTTTACTAATTCCCTAAATTTTATTTAGCTATTTAATATATATTTACATTAAACATGTTTGCTATTATTTAGAATTAATAAATTGGCTTATTCTCCTTACCTAAAATAGAAAACATTTTGATGATTAAAAAACATTCAAAATTTTTTAGAAAGTAAAGATATAATTCTAATTATATAAATTAAAATAAAAGAACAGAACTATATATATATATTTTACAAATATATTAGCATCTTCCTTATACATTCAAGGGCCTCCTCCATATTGCTTTATTCTATTGTTTTAGATTATTTAAAAATTACTTGAAAATACATTTTAGTTCTTACTATGATAAATTAAAATGTAAATTCCATATTAATTTAAAATAAGAATAATAAAATCGAAATTGAGGAGAAGAAGAAGTGCGATCATTGAAAATATTATAAAAAATAAATTTATCTGATTTTATATTATAAAGTTAAAACCTAACTAAATAGAACCACGATGATCTCTGAGAATATATAAATGGTTTAGATATTCTATCGTGGAATATGAGTAGGTCTTCGGTAGAGTCAATAAGCTTTCTACTAAAGATGATATTAAGACACAAAACTCATACAGTGTGCTTTCAAGAAACTAGAAACACTAAAGTTCCAAAGTACCCTTCCAAGGCTATAACATGTTTGCCTCAGAAACCAAGATTTCAGATTGTCAACATGGAACTATCACTCTTGTCAAGTCCACTCTCGGTAGAGTTGAATTCCTTACTTCAGTCCCTTTAACGTTGGACCTTTATCTATTTGACGTCGGCTTAAAAATCTCTAACCTATACATCTCGTTATAATTCATAAAATAAAAACAAATCTTCATTGATGAAATCAAGAAGACAATTTAAGACCCAACTTTCATATTACTGGAGATCTTAAATACGAGGCCAAAAAATTCTTTAACACCTTTTTTGTAACTAGAATTGACTTTTAGTCGCTAACTACAATAGACGTTATAGAATCAAGATAGTTAAACTAATCAAGTTCGCACGTTTACCGGTTCTCATCTGTCAATTTTGCAATTTAAAAATGTTTTGACTTCTAATAGAGAGTACCATCAATAAAGTGCATAACAAAATAACTTGCAGCGTCACGCATATAACTTGAATAAGACTGGTACAACAATATAAATATTTAACCATAAGTCAAAATTTAAATGAAACACCAGCAGAACGCAATGAAAGACACTACTCAAATCATCGAAGACCTATTGATGTAAGTAAATGCTAAATTAGCTACTAAATTTATAGAGAATGTAATAGGCTCCAAACCAGCAAAAATAGAGACTTAACTAGTTTACCATACAATAGAAGAATCTAAAGACAAAACTAAACAATTTCTTGAGATTCAGAATGCTGGATACTATTACTCTACCTTGCCTAACAAACCATTAAAGGACAAGATAGACTAATTCTAAATGGGTACGAAATACTAAAAATACACCATGAGACACAAACTTCTTACAGATTCCCTTAGACATTTCTCTTATGAGAAGGCTCTAGGATCAGACAACCTAAGCGACAGATTCTTAGGCAAAAACAAAATGATTTCCCTCTTTGTATCACATAAAAAGATTTGGATAAACAAGAAGGCTAAGTCCCACCATGGATGAATGATGCTAATCTTATGTTATTGTAAAAAACAGACAGTCTCACACCAATCATACAATAGACAAGGCCTATTACTATGTCTTGAGCAGCTAGAAAATTACACGAACCTGCATGGATGATACGATACTCCAATTATCTTTGGAGTTCAATAGATTAAAGTTAAATTTGGTTCAGAGCCTTAGCATAGATGAGATAAAATACTGCACAACTAATACAAGACATAGACTCTAGAAGATACTAATAGATTTGGGGCATTTACATTGCTTCTGCCTTCCCCTCACCACCTATGATTCTACTGATCGTTGAAATTGACAGAAGGAGACACATGTTCAAGCAAATGAACATTTAATTCAAAAGGGCTTGACCCTTATATATTAAATATATTTAAGATCGGGGGTCTCCAGAGACCGCAATGTGATCAAATTATTATTATTATTATTTTATATTATATTTTTATATTGATTGCATCTGGTTAAGCATTAGTAGTATCCTATTAAGACTTGATGGTAGAGCGAAGACAAAATTAACGAGACTCTATACATTTGAATTGCACTGAGTATTTAGAAAATTGGAAATATGACAAGCATTTTGTAATAATTATATTTTAATTATTATGAAATTTTGCATTTATTATATTCTTTTAGAAAATCATAACGAGTGAAAATATTCTTTATAACTTTAAATTAATCTCAAATTTATTAAGTAACAAATCTTAAGTCATTTTGTTAACTATATGGTAGCTTGCTTTACAAAGTGTAAAAGGAAATTGTTTTTACGAATACAAGTTATGAAAAATTAAAATTTTAATATACATCTCAATGATATTATTAATATAGCATTATCATAAAACCCCAATGCTGTTATTTACAATTTTTTGTAGACGATAGAAATTAATCAAAATACAAATACTTGAAACTTAATATCACATAATTGACTTCACAAATTTGCCAATCTCTCTCAATGTCTTGAGCTGCTCCTGCCTCTCGCGGTCCAGGTTCTTGATCTCTTCGCATTCTCCATCCTTAGGTCTGAATTTCAATGCTTCCTTCATCAACGAATCCACGGTGTCCTTGGTGAGGGCGGGCTTGAATCTCTGCAGGAACTGAGGGGGGAGGTGGGGGGAGCTCTGCATCAGCATGGCCAGGTCCTTCTTGAATCTCTTCATGACGCTATCTCTTCTCTGCTTCATGAGCTTTCCCACCTTCCTCTTGACATCGTTTTGGGTAAACTTAATGCCTTTCTTGGTTAGGTCCCTCTCCACAGTCTTCTAGAATTCTTACTCAAACAACCACATGCGCGCAGACTTTGCCTCCAAGCATGCACAGGTGAGAGCTATTCCTGCTTCTTTGTGGTAGTCCTCGTCGATTCCGTCCATGTAATCTTTGGTAAATGGCAGCACCTTATCTTTGTCAAGTCCAGCTTTCAGCTCCAGTATCTTGGTCTCTATACCCAGGTCACTCCTCAATGCCCTTTCTAACTCATCGTACTACTTATTCTCCAACTTCTTAAGCGCATCCTCTCTCTTCTTGTCAAACTTGGCATCACGAGCACGTTGGGTTTGCTTCGCTTTGGCAGCTTGTTTAACTCATCGCGATCTGGAGTAGCATAAGGACCAGCAGCGTTCTCACTTCTGGGGATTTTCTTAAGAGTGAGCTGAGGTTCCAGCTTTGTTGCTCTGTATAGAGCTGAGCCTTGACCAAGTTTCTTGCAGTCGGCCTTTCTCACCTTGTCGCGATGCTCTTCTTAGGTCGCTGCTTTCCTGAGCCAGCTCTCAAGTACAGGCCACTCAATGTGAGTTCCCACTCTCTCTTGAAATCTTACAACATCTCACGAGGAGGATTGTCAATGACCAGCTCCACGATCTGCAGTTGCTCAATGCCTTGAAGCCATTCGGTCACTAGCTTCTTGTCTCTTCTCAGATTGATGGGTCCTTTCTCAGCAAAGTCCATGATATACCATTAGGTGTCAATTTTCACGAAAGCCCCACAGTGCAGCTGGCTCTGGTAGAACTTATTGGTGTCGATGTCGAAGGTGTCCCTGGTCTTGAGCTGGAAGAGCGCCCTCTTCTTGCCTCTAAGTTGCACACTGATGAAGTAGTTAGGTGATGAAACCCCTTCCGCTCCAGTAGTGGCGAGATCACTCCCAGATAAGACGTGAATGATCTCAGGGCTGTACCAGCTGGATGTGTCGTAGTCATAGAGTAGCCTCCTCAAGTTCTTGAAGCCCACGCCGTGCTCCCAGAGGAACTCGGGCTTCCTGGTCTTGGTCATGTGGCAGCGCGATTAATACAGGCTCACAAACTTCTCGACTGAATCAAAGAGTGGACCCTCCACATACAGGTTGATAGCATGGATCATGCAGGTGTAGGATCGTTGGCTCATCTTGCCACAGTGCCAGAGGGCTGCCTGAAGAGCTTATTGAGCGGGAGTTGCTTCACGTTCTTGTACAATTAAGTGCACTTAAAACTCTCCACCACCTTCTTGAATCGCCCATTGATAAACTGGTCCTTCGCTTCAAGGAACACAGACGCGTAGTCGATATCTTCGTCAGAGCAGTATCCAGCCTCCATGCAATGTTGAATGTAGGATGAGTAGTCGATTCCTGAGTCCTCCAAATAGTATTTCGTGCTTACCACGGCGCCGTGATCATCATCGTTGTCAAAGCCGATTAAGTCTTCGGAGGTAGCTTCTGATTCCTCCTCGCTTTCTGTCATATTTGAGTCTGATCCTTCCAATGGAAGCTTTGCCTGAGTATCTTGGTTGATGACTTAATCTTTCTGAGCCTTGGTGCATATCAGTTGGTCTT
>ARYC01008144.1:0-19764 GCA_000711775.1 Oxytricha trifallax
ATCTCCCTTCTCTTGCGCATACTTTAGCTTTATCATCGCTGACTCTCTTTGCAGCACTCTTAATTAAATCGACTGTATCTATCTTTAAATCATGCATCAGATGGTAGAGCAGCAATTTCTTATAATGACCTTTCAATAGTCCCCAATATAATTCAATTCCATTGAACTAAGGGCTGTAAGAAACATTAAATACAGGTGTTATATTTAGCCTTTCATATTCCTTCCTTGAGTCTTTAGTTTTATGAACTGACAAGTTATCAACGAATAGAATAATTTCTTAGTTAGCGTACTTATCTCTCAGTTATTGCAAGAATTTAATATATTATTCAGTCTTTATAGAACGAGGGTGAATAACATAAGTCTCGAGGCCACTATCTTCACTTATTCCACCAAGTATTGCATGAGCTTAAACCTTAACTTTTTAATCATATACTTCAATGTTGCTGTACCTCTTATACCAAGACCTTGATATGAAGGTATTAAATGTGAATACTGCCTCATCAGCGTGTATGAACTTTATATTATGCTCTTAAGCACTTTGCATTTAATCGAATATATAATTTAAATTATCCTTATAAAATGGAACATTAAAGTCAATCACTCTCTTAATGCGATTGACTGTCTTGTAAGATATTCCATTCTTTTTATATATGTTCGCTATAGATTAAGCAGATATGTGAAGCTCAGGAAATTGGCGATGAAACATCACAGCCCTCTAGGCTAGAGAGAAATGAGCCCAGTATTTAAGAGTCTTATCATCAATAATAAGATATTCAATATGATGCTGCTAAAATTTTAAGGGTCTCTTGGGCTTAGAATTAAGATGATATCTCTTTAAATTCAATGCTAATAAACAGTGAGACCTCACAGTTGCTGGAGATTTATGGAGGAGCCTTGCTATAGACGTATAATTCAGAACAGGCTTGAGTTATTCACTATATTCATCTCATCCATATCGCAACTTAAACAATAGATCTATATACTCACTGTCATAAACTGACCTCAAACTTCGCATATACTCACTTAAAATTCTAATATTTAAACATTAAACCCCTAAATAAACCCTATTAAAACAATAATAAAGTATGCACTAATAGTCTACTTTTATCAATCAAAAACTCAATCAAACTACTGAAGGGTTTTGGGGTTTTGATTCTGCAGCTTTCAGAAACATAAGTGAAGAGGAGGGCAATGCAAACAATTTTTACTTGGCAGAGGGAATCAAACATATGGTTAACACAGCAAGGGAAGAATACCCTTACGGCAGAAATGTACTTGGGAATGGATTAGATCAATAGCAAAATCAGCATCCCCTAGTTTAAGACTAATAAAATATTCAACACGGCAGGAATGTAAACGAAGACTTCGATGCTTATGGGGAGCCACTCTTGCAAAATCATTATCTAAATTAAATGAGAGAGAATCAACCTCAGTAAAATAATAACGCAATCGTTTAAAACAGGGGAGTTAATTAAGCTAATAACTTGAGACCAGTTGCAGAGCTAGGTATGCCTTTAATTAGAGCTTTAGGTGCACATATTTAATAATAATTTCAATAACAAGCTTAGAGACAAAACAACCCAAACCTCAATTAATAAGTCAACCCATAAGGAGGTCAAGGAAGAGTGGATATGATGAACAGAATGTATGATGAGGAATATGCACAAAATAACAATTAAAGACCCAATTTAAGATGAACATACCTTAAGAAAATAGTGAAGATTAGTGATTAGAATATTTTGATTATTTTAGATAGCTTATAAAATAACTATACTTATGTTTTAAGAATTCAATATTTTAATCTAAGAAGCATTCGTATCAATATTAAAATTTGTATATTCATCTATTACTATTATCTTGATTGCTTTCCTAGAATGACTATCTCCTATTTATCTAACTTTGATTAATTGGCTATCTCGCACTTTAAGTTCCACCATTAAAATTGATTACTTCGTTTTGATTAAGGGGTGGAAGCTGTGCTAAAATTGAAACTTTCTTTTTAATTGGTGGCATTGAAGCTCTTCCTTCTCCAAAATTACCAAAAAAATACTCTTATATTTATAATAATTGAATGAATTACTCATAGTCGAATTCATATGTTCTTGTTTGTCTAAGTAATTGTTTGATGAAGTATTTCCATATTAGGTTTTATTATTAAATGTTTATGAATCACGGATTGATTTTCCCATGTTAGTGCTTCTTAAATATATTATAAAATATCATTATTAATAAATCTCAAGCCAAACTTAAAAGTTTATTTTTAAATAAAATACTTCTCTCAATAATTTACTATTATTAATCTCTCTTGAGCTGTTCAACAAATTCAAGTTCCTTTTCTATAACTTATTTCTTCCTATCTTGAATAGCATTTGTTTTTCTGATTCTAATTCCACTATCGGATCTCATTCGAGTGGCTGTATTTGGTCGTTAATGAACCTTTTAATTTGTACAAAGTGGGCAAATATTTTGGAACTTCTATTCTCTAATAAAAAAATAATTAAAAGTGGATGGGGTTAGAAGAAATTTAATAATAAATTTGAAAAAAAAAATCCTTAATAAGTTCATATTCTTAGGACTGCGTTGAGGAATTATTTTAATTCATTTGAGGATTAACTCCTGCTAGAATTAACTGCATAGTCAAATCATTTGTTAAATTCTATACATTTTAAATTAATTTATTGATTAAAAGATTAAGTGTGTAACATTAAGGTTTATTTTTAGATGATTTTATTTGGAAAAACAGAAACATTACTTACTTAAAGACGTTTAATTTCTTGTTATAGACCCTTAATGAAATCTTCCATATTCGCACAATTTAAACATTTTTTCTACTTTTCTTCAGGAGTAATAGGACGCTAAACTGTGATCACATTTTCTCTCTCTATTTATACAATTATCATTATAATATTGTCTTATTTTATTAAAGTAAAATTTGAATCGAAATTCGAATAAACTATTTATGGTTTTTCTTTTATTGTAAATTAAAGAAAAATTGTAAAATTTCTTACCGATATGCTGTTTTTTAATTATTGGATTTTTAAGTATCGAGGTTTTAGGAATAACTTCCCTCTATTAAAATTTTATAAGTTTTATTTTTAGGACAATCTTAAGAATAAAATACAAAAATATGATTTAAAATTCTAAACTTTTATATTGCATATAACAATATTACTATAGATTATCAAACGTTCCAGCAATGCCATTTTATGAATTTTATAAATTTATCTCTCCCTTTAACTATTGAAAAGTTACAGGGGGGTTCTTGCTATCTTTCACGAATATTCTTTTCCCATTAAGTTTGCCTATCAAAGGGGTTTTGGGGTTTCCATTTGCTTTATTATTCTATGGAGACAATACATTTATTTCGCTTGACTATTATTATTGCATTGTAATTATTCTCTATATCTCGATGATTTTTATGAATTTTATTTCAGTATTAGTTATTTTAATGATTTTTGCTTCGGATTTAGTTGTATTTTGTATTTTGTATTTTAGTTAAGATACTAGGAAAAATATTTGTGCAGAAATGCTTTGATATTCTTTCTGTTAATTATTTTTAAGATTATTATCCATTTAAATTATGCTTCCTATATTTCTATAATATTCTAATTATTGAGAGGTATTATTAATATACAAGGTAAACTTATATAATATTTATTATGAATGTTAATTTAATTTAACTTCTAGAAATTAATGAAATGATGATAAAAAAATATTAATAGTATCATGAGGCAGGAATATAAATAGGTAAATTGGTTAATTTAATCAAAATTAATTTTTGTTAAAACTTTTCAGAATGCATACTAGATTTGTTATACACAGCTCCCCTAACAAGGGCTGTGGGACTTAACAAAGACTTTTCTCGTTAGCATAAAAAATAAAAATCTTACTTTTGGTAAGTGCGACAATCAAAACCACAGAATATCTATAATAATTAAGTAATTACATTAATGCCTATTAATAAAAGAAATTACTTATTTTTATTTAAATCATTCAAAAAACATAAAAAAATGTCATATGCTAGTTTTGTTTTTTATATTAACTTATTTTTTAAGAAAAGAAGTTTATTTGTTTTCGATTTTTATTTCTTTAAAATTTACATTTAAATTATAAAAAAATTCTGAGTTTAAAATCTGTTTCACACCAGCTTTGTTGCAATCATTATCTCAAGTAAAATAATAAGCTGTATTTCCATAAGCAAACCAGTTACTTGATGAGGCCCTCGAATGAAATTACCTGGAATAAAGCGCACAAGACCTAAACTTAAATTAAGTAAACATTTTGCAAGAACTTATAGAGGAGTCACTTTCACTAGAAAATGAAGAGCAAAGGCATTAGTACATAGAAGAGTCTCAGTAAATTTGCTTACCTAAAGCTAGCGAAGAGTTCAATGTGCCATAACCTAGACATAAAAATAATAGGAATAATAAACAATGTGTAGTAGTTCTCGATTTGCCTTATGATCCGAAAGATTATCCTCCCTCACCTGATCTATCTGATTAAATCGCAAATTAATAAATTACTCAAGATTTATCATTAAAACTAGAGAATTAGTAAAAAGAGGTATCTGAGGATAAATCAGATTTACAAATTAACAAAAAGGGGGATAATTTAGAGGATATTGATGATGCTTAGTTACTAGGTATACCTTCAAAAAGAGGAGCATCAAGAAAATTGGATAGTAACCTTCCAGATACCTATAATTGTACTGGAGCATAATTAGGCTAATATTTGGACTTGAACACTTACTAATCATTAATGATTTAAAAGTTATTGTATCCGCTCATGTTTAATAGAAATTTATATTTATTTGAATGTATGCCACAATGTGATAGCACAAATTCCATCAGCTTTTCTTCAATTCAAACTTACATGGTCTCTGTCAATGATACCAAAACAAATTACAGATATTGCCGTCCTTTTTCTTCTGATTAAAAGCAAGTAAATTTTTATATTTCTCAAAGTTCAGAAGACGCTTCAGCTCAATCTAAATTTCAAGCTGGTACTCTATAATACCCTTATACCACCCTTTCCTAAGCCTTCATTGAAATCTTCAACAATCGTTTGCAATACTAAGGTTACCAAATTGTTTTGAACTTAGCAGAGAAGAGCAGCAGTCAAAGTTCAGAGACTTACAATATTCACGCTGGTATGACTCCCTTATTCCTCTACTCTTCCAATGTTATAATATAAAGATATACTTTACAAGGAAATACTGCCAGTTAAAGCCTTGATACAGCCCCTACTATTAGAATTGTCAGTATTGATAATGCTACTCATACAGCTATGCTGACCTAACTCAATGGTATTTCTATATCCCCAAGAGCTTACTAAACCACAGACCCATAATTTTGAAAAATTCTTAAACTAAAAGCTTATTAAACATCATAATAATTTACTTTAAAGTTTAATTTTCCGCTACCACATTCCAATTTACACAATTTAAATCTAACCAAAATCAAGCTTATTTCGCCCAGATCAGTGGCTCTTTGAGCTTTTAGTACATTAGAATAGAGCAATATGGGACATTTAACCCTAAGAATACCACAGCTCTCATAGTCAGAGATACCCTTATATAAGTTCTAGATGATCTAGAAAATAGTCAAATCAGCATTTTAGGCTGTAATTTATTCAATTAGAGCTCTGTCATTACATCTTTCAATAATGCAATTGTCAATGTTACTATGGAGAAAACTTCTGCTAACATAGATAGAATGAACTAGTTTTTATAAAAGAATAATATTTCAATAAATTTATACTCTTGCATTTATATAATTATAAATCTAGTTAATAGAATTGGTAGATAATCAAACTTCAAACTCTTTACTAACTATAAAAGATTGCAATTTCTTTTCCAATGCTAAAGTATTAAAATACTAATAAAATGGATTTATTGAAGTAACAGGTTACAGATCGATATAGTTCACTGGTAATAACATTAGTAGTTTTTACTCTGAAACTAATTTCGGATTCTTGAATATATCTAATTGTTTAAACTTTTTATGAATTTAATTTCTCTATCAAAATATTTATAATTTAATTAAATCATAATATGCAGTATCCTAGAGGTTTTTAGTAAGAGAAGAGTAAATGTTTGGTAGACATTGAAAATAACATGTTCGTTAATTCCACAAACTTAGCACTTATATACTTTGCAGCTGCTCCCTAACTTGCAGCCACAACACTCAGTATTGATTATACTTTGATAAATTTACATATCTCATCTTAATATGGTTATACAGAGAAAAAGCTTATTATATTCTCTAAAATTGTATTACTTTGAGCAAGAATCACTTCTATAACATTTTGAACACTAAATGCTCTATGATTTCAGTTGACTTGAACAATAGAACATCTGGTCAAATTTCAGTATCAGACAACATGTATCAAAGCGTAATTAATTACGATTTTTCTTCAACTGCAACTTCCATCGTATCACTTTAAACTTTATTAACTAAAGATATTGTTTAAAACTTAAACTCTAAGATTATAAAACTATTATAACTCTGATTTTGCCATTTATTCTTGTAAAAAACAACATATTTTAATCACAGTAGTTCAACATTATTTCAATTGCAGATTCTAAACTAGCAAACGTAGCAATCACAAACGAGAACTACAGAAGCATAAAAGGCTATACAATTATGAATATTTCTTCAGCTGTTTCACTAAAAATCTAGAATTTGAAGCTTGAGAATATTTACAGTTCACAAATGTGTAACAAACTTATGTACGAAATCACAGTATCAGGGTATATCAATATATAAGATATAACAAAATTGACACTTGATGGAATTTATAATAAAATACAGATTTATAGATTGATGTTTTTTTATAAATTATTAAATTATAAGCTAATAACATAATATTGGGAAGAAGTAAGAACTTATTGAACGTAAGGACTGTAACAAACATCACTCTTGCTAATTCTAAATTTTCCAACATCAAATACTTTGACCAAGCGAGATTAGAAATATATTATAAATACTAGTAAAAAATCTTTCAATTTATAAGATTTTATTTTAATTTATTAAAAGATTGTCAACTTTATCAACTTACGGAACATTAGATGTCTACAATAATGTTTTCTAAAATGTTACTACTACCGATATATAAAGTAAGTATTAACTATTCGTTTTTAATCAATTTTATTGCAAGAATATTAAAATTTCCCCAAATTAATGTTTATTTTCTTATATTAAGTAATATATAAATAATTTCTTCATAATATTAGGTGATTATCTAATGCTTAGTAATGTTAATGCATTGACTGCTCGAGTTAACTATACTTCCAATACATTATCAAACATGAACTAAGGTCTAAATGAAATGCTCATTTAAGTCTCTTCTAGCGTAGTTGTTCACCATATTTATTATTATCTTGATATTCAAAATTAGAGATTTGAAGTATAAACACATTAATTAAATACACAAAAAAATTAGTTTAGATTGTGCAAGATGATATATATATCTAAAACATCAAATCGAATTTAGGAGTACAGGATATGTCAAAATATTCTTTCTAGACTTCTTCTTTACTTGCTAAGAATATGCCCAAAAATATATGTTTGTTGAGTCAGTATTTTGATACTACTTCAAGTTCATGCAAAAGTAAGATTTTTTACTTTTTATCAATAACTTCTTCTATCTATAATAATTTATTGAATCTCAAACTTATTATTATTCATTTTAATTTTAATTTATAAATAAATTAATTATAGGTTGTGGCATCCAATACTGCACGATTTGCTCGCCATAAAACTCCTGCTTTAAATGTCAAAACGAATACTTCTTTAATCAGACTACCAAAGTCTGTGAGAGTTAAAAGAACAAAGTAAATTCTCTGTGTCCAGCATTTTACAATGCCAAGAACTGCCCAGATGCACAGTATTTTGACATGAAAACTCTTAAATGTGTGAATTGCCCGGGAAGCTGCGATTTTTGTTCAGACTCTACTACTTGCTTGCAATTATGATAAATTTTACGAAAAATAGATGATTATAAGAATTTGATTTAGAATATTGTAGATAATAAAAGTGTCTGATCAAAAGATGCCATGCCATTCAAAATAAATGTAAGTCACAAAAAACATATCTAATTTTTATTTTTTTTAGTGGTCGTACCTGGTAAGAATAGTGACTGAATTAAATTAAGGGGGGGAAGTTTCCTGCACTGGTTTATGATAAAAAAAAAATTTTAGGGAAGTTTCCTGCACTTTTTTTAATTTTTTAATTTTTAATATTTTTTAATTCAAATTAATCTTTATAACAACTATCAAGCAACTTCAGGACTAATTTTAACATTATAATTATACTTTAATTTATTAATCAATAGTCAATATCTGTCTTCAGATTCCAAAAACTCTGACATTTTTCATCTGATATTTGTAGGTTCTGTCTTTTAAATATTTTATTGCTTTACTATAGTAATTCCAATATTGTATGCAATTGTTAGTGTAATTCTGATTCAATTTATCTTGTTCTTACCATGCCTATATAATGTTAGACTAAATCTTCTTGAGATACTTCAATGATGAACAATATGCACTTAATATTTAATGGGTCATAAAAATATAAAATTTGTTTATTTATGTAAAATTTATTAAATTTAGCATAAAGAAAAAAACAGTGCAGGAAACTTCCCCCCCCCAAATTAAGTTTTCGACAAGCTTCCGAAAGAAAAGGGAAAGGCACAAATTATTGGAATTATGGTGACATCTATGAAGGATACTGGATGAATAATAAAAGCCGTTCTTAGATACTATTTTTAATTAAATTAATCCTAATACTTAATTATGTTATCTTTGTTCATTTTAAATTAAAGACTACCTTTTATTTTTCATAAATGTAAAGCTGGTTATGATTTATATATATAATTCATATTATTTTATTGATGTTGATGGGGATAATAATTGTGCTTTCAAAGAGATGGTATCTGTAGCAGAAAACTCGGGAAGTGGAGGTTCTGGAGGTGGAATAATCGATCCTACCAATAACTCTAATTAAACTTCATAGACTTCACCACCAACTCAATCACCCACTGACATTACCGTGACTGAAGCTCCAGTTTAGACTTAAACTCCTTCGCCTTAACCAGCAACAACTTAAGCACAGACCACTACTGCAATATAAGATGTTGTGATTATAGTTGCTACAACAACTCCTGTTCCAACTACTACGACAACAACTACTACTTCTACTACCACTACCACACCTGTTCCAACTACTCAAGCACCAGAAACAACGACTCCAATTCCAACAACCACAATGCCAATTACTACAACACCTATGCCAACAACGACGATTCCTCCAACAACTACTCCAGTACCTACAACAACAATAGCTACAACTACATCTACCACAACTCCACCCCCAACAACTACTGTAGCAACAACCACTACTACAACCACCACAACAACTACGCCTCCTCCAACTACAACACCTGTTCCAACAACAACTACTCCTATTCCTACCACAACTACGCCAATTCCAACAACTACCACAACAACTACGCCTCCTCCAACTACAACTCCTATTCCTACAACCACAACAACACCTATTCCTACAACCACAACACCAATTCCAACCACAACGACCCCAGTCCCAACTACAACAACTCCTATACCAACCACAACAACACCTCAACCAACTACAACTACAGCAGCCCCTACTACTACAGAAATCTAAACAACAACTCCAGCCCCAACTACGACTTAAGAATAGGTTTAAGTAACAGATGCCCCTTCAACAACTACGACACCACCTATTACAACTCATGCTCCAACTACAGCTGCTCCTATCGTTTATGAATGCTCTCCTGATTGCTTAAATTGTGATACAAGCACAGGTATCTGCTCTTAGTGTAATCCTTATAGCACTCTTAATCAATAAACTGGCAAATGTGATGCTAATTTTACATATAACACATAATTAACCTAAAATGCAGGCTCATTAGATCGTACAGATAACTCAATCTCTCTAGACACTTATAATTTGCATTATGACAGTTAATAACTTGGAGTATAGTCTATTAACAATGGTAATACTGATGATGGATTACCAAATGGAGTAACTTAAAATGTCAAATGTAACAATCTTTTTAAGTTCGATATTTCTTAAGACTCTTACACTTAAGATACACTGAATAAAATTTAAACATTCATTGATGCGCTTTAATGCCAAATCACAAATTAATCATAAACAATTTTATGAGTTTTACCATGTAAATCTATTAATAAATTTAGGTTTAAGCTATTGATATACAAAGTCAAACAGATAAAAGTAAAAGCTATAACTTTGTGGATTGCAAAACAAATATAGTAATGACAAATATAGACGATTATTTACTCAGCTCAATAGCTTAAACCTAAATTAAATTGACTCTACTACAAGATATCATAATGAAAGACAAAATTCATCAACAAACTCTTCCATAATATTGGTTTACATATAATTACTTATATCTTTATTATATAGTGATGATTAATATTATTAGTTGTAATATCAATTCTACTTTGATCAAACTAATCCAGAAAACAAAGTAACACTTCAAGACTGTGGCATTGGTTGTGCAACTTGTGACGAAGTAACAAAATAATGTATGACTTGTGCAAGTACCACAAGTTTCAACACCAAAGATAACTAATGTTATTGTGATCAAGCCACTCAACTCATTACTTCCTAACAATTGATTGGCTCAAACTATGCTGATTTCATCAATATATTTTATTGTTATCCAGATTTTAGTATGACTATAATCCACATTTGTTAAATGGCGTATCACCTGTTCAATTATTCACAATTGGACTATCTTTCGATTATTTAACATTCATTTCTTAGGATAAGTTATCTTTCCTTAATCCTACTCTTCTCTAGTTAACTTGCACCTATGCATTAGAATTTATAGTTACTGATCCATCGACATCATAATATTCACAGGCTGATTTCGATGCTCTCACTTGCAGATTGCACTAACATAGAGATAATGAAGGCAATTCTTATCAATCATTGCATATTGAAAACATGGGAATGTAGATGCTAAAGGATTTGCAAATAAGTGCTCTTAATTATAAAGACTTAAAATTTTCTCTAATTTTGAAAAAAATTTAATATTTTGCTCTTACTTTGAAATTAAAACAGTCTATCTTAGGATCTCTTTGTTACAGAGATGAAGTTAAGAACCCAATTAACCTTGAGACTCAAGGAAATATGGATTTCTCTCAAGTAGGCTATGCAAAAGAATGTAATGCTGGATGTCTACTTTGCTATTAAAACTCTAAGTGTGAATAGTGTGAGGGTAGTTACTCGCTTGATCCTATCACTGGATAGTGCAACCCAGAGTTCTCCTACTCACTTGGAAAATAGAATGGAAAATTAATTTAGAAATTGTTCTGACTATATTGACTTGATGATAGATAATTTGATCTCAGACAAATCACACATTTGTTCATTCTACTAAAATTGCGAATGTTTTTTTCATTCATTTCTTTTCTGAATAATAAATAGTTTCAAAAAAACTCAAACTCAAAACCCTCTTACTCTTGAGAATATCGATTACACTCGATCTTCTCTATAACTCTAATTAAAAGCAATGTCTGATGATCTTTTGGAATCGTTTAATAGAAGGTATTTCACTTTCTAATTCAAGAAAGCTTAATTCATATAAAAAAGCAATTTCGAAGGAGATTTGTAATGCCAATAAGATGACGCTGTTTACGAACTACTCATTGGCTATAAATAATTACCAAATAAAAACAATATAAATTTATCGCATTAAAAAGTTTTATGTATTGATGTTTAAATAATGCTAATGCGGAACAGCGTGTTTAGATTGCACTGAAAAATAACCTTTTTCTTATAGAATGTGGATATGGAACCAAATTAGACGCTGACTATCTATCAATTATAATAATTTATTATCAGATTTACGAAAATGAGGCCATTATTTTCATCCTATAACGACAATGCAATGACTGTTAAAATCTATACAATTAACAAAAAATAAAATTAATTTAATGCTTTAATTTTAAAAAAATAGAATTATTTCTACTCACTTGGACAAGTTATTTCATCCTATTTCAATATTTTCAGGAATGACTGTTCAAGTCAATTGTAAATTTAAGTTTAATTTAAAATTTAAAATATTCAATGAATAATAAAATAAAGTCTAAGATGTCTAACCCAATTTCCAAATTGACTACTACTCAACTTATTTAATTTACATTGAAAACAAAAATTTTATTTAATTCTAGATTTTTTAAAACTAGTTAATTTATAACTTCAGAGATGAATTGTTCTGACATTAAAATTATATATAAAACAAAGCACACTAAAAGATCTTTAATGGATATTTGACAACTAGATGTTTCTTCACTTTTACCCAAACAGACTATTCAACTCAAAATCCTCTATTATATAAATTAGATAAAGATCAAAACTTAGCTCATCATTAAATATGATGCACTGATATTTGGACTTGTAATGAATGTGGAAATGATAAGAGTTAATAAAAATAAGGAGGGGCAATGCGAATGATTTAGTTTTAAAATGATTGGAATAATGACTATATTTAACTATCTATCACTTACATACGCTCAATGTTTATGTAATGTGGAAACAGCTGCAGAGTTAGTCAAATTGTACAACAAGACAAGTTAATCTTACTAATACAGCTTAACTATTGATCTTAAAGGTTTAGGACTTATTCCAGAATATATGAATTTCCACGATTAACATGTTTGGATGGATAGACTTATCTTATTAAGTTATGATATTACAGGACTAACTGGAATGCTCACTAATCACACAGAGTTTGGAGAAGACATGACAGGCATTATGAAAGATAAAAGTGCATATGGGTATTCAAGAACTATCACTCACTTTACTTTAAAAGAAATTCCACAAATGATATATGATATGATATAAAATGGAAGTTCATCAATCAGTATCAATCTTAATGCTCAAGCATATGTCTAAAATTATATTTTAATGTTTGATTACTTTATTTTTACTATAGTCGAATTGTGTTCAACAACTAACATACATTCCCATTTAACCAGAGAATGTGAGGTACACAGTTATAATATAAAAAGATTCAGATACACCAGTTAAAGTGTCAAGAGAAGCCACTAATACTTCTTATTTCGGTTATGTCCTTCCAGACGAAGGCGTTGTTCCCTTTGTTACAGATGTCTAATTCTCTGTTTAACTTGACTTTTAGAATGCCATGACATGCGATTATGGATACTTGAACAATCACACTAATATCAAGAACCCATCTAATTTCACAAGTAACATGACAAAACTAAGATTGAATTCAGATAGACTTAATATTCAAAACAATTAAACCTAGTACTTCATTACTAAAATACCAAAGACAGACAAAGATAGTAATTAGACCACTATCTATTTGGAATGTACTGATTAGGTCAATCCAAGTTTTATAATTTTCAGAAAAATCAAAATAAACTTGGCTGAGATTACCAATTTGACTTCCTCAAATTTAACTCTCAATAGTACAAATTAAAACTTGACTTTGAAAGAGAGTACTTTATTAGTCTAACAGATTTAGACTTTCAGCAAAAATTACACAAAAGATGCAGTACAAACTCAATACCTTCACATCTCAGAGTCACTTCAAAAAACAAAGCCAAATAATTTGGGAGAACTTTAATAGGAACTTTACTTAATAGACTAAATGCAATCTAGTTTAAAAAGTTCAGCTGATTTGGTTATCGCAAAAGAAATCAACCTTATCAATTCAATGAGTTAAACCCTCATCACTATACTTAACGATGAAAGTTAGCCAGCTACATCAGATTCTATCGATTAAAAGAGTGATAATGTTACAGTAAAGTTCAAAATAGATGTAGATACTTATTAGCACTTCACTTCAATTCTAGACAAACTGCTTGGCATACAAAAAGCAGCGTAAGCCTTGCCAATAGGTGATACATCAATCAATTTTGTAAAAAGCCTCTCAATTTAGAATGAATCATCTTTGGCTCTAAACAAAAAAAGTGCAACATCTTTGGCTAAAAATCTCGTAAAAACTGTTCAGATAGCAGCTACTCAGCTCTATGGTCAATTTGGCAATGATACTGACTAAGTCACTTCTTAAGGTGAAAGTATGAGCAGCTTAGTCAAGCAAGTTGATAGTGAAAACCTTAAGAATTAAGATGTTAATTTGGTAATTCCATCGGTCAATAGAAGTGCAGAGGATCAAAACAAAACAGTTGACGTAACTTTCAAAGCTGGTACTATAGATAGTGGTGACAGTTAGGATGCTATGATTAAGGCTATTGTAGTAGATCCATTAGCAATCGATATTTAACCTTCATATCTTTTTTTTTTATAATTTAAAGTGAAATTCTAAAATTCTATTTTTATTGATTGAGTGTAGTATTTAAGAGTCTAGATAGGGTTAATCTATACAATCAGTCTTATATATTATATGTGAGTAAATAAATTCAATTTTAAATCTGAATATGAGTACTTAAATTATTTCAATCCATTGATACTTATGTTAGTATCAGTCCAATTAAGTCGATAATTAATATTTATGAAATTATACTTTTGATATATTTTCTGTCATTCCTATCTAATATGTCTATTTAATTTAAATGAATCTCAAGCGATTTTCAAGTACTTTTTGTCAAAATTAATCAACCAATTCATAATAAATAAAATTGTTATTTTTTGTAAACTATGTGCACGCCACTCAATAAGAACAACTACTGTCCACAAATATCTTTTTGAAAAATAACTTTACTATTTTATTGAATAAAATCATGGAGGTGCAAATGTTTTTATAATATTTATTTATACTCATTTTATAGTCAATTAACATCAATAATTAATATTTTAAGGAATATATATATATATATATATATATATATATATTTATATAAATTAATATGATTTTTATATAATTGCTTAAAAAATTCGCAAATATAGTGTATTTTTAAGCCTCTTTTCAGAATTATTAGCCTAATTTAGTATTTAGATTAAAATAAAAATATATGTTGTTATAATTTGCAATAAGTTTATTTTCATTGTCTTATTTTGGCAGTAAATTCCAATTTTATCTTTTAAATTATAATTTTATCTCTTTAAAATAAAAACTTGCCCTAATATTTATTAAACCCATAAACAGCTATTATGTACTTCAAATCTAAATATCAAAACATTTACAAATAGGGTTTTTGGTCTGATAATAAATTTGAAAAATTATTCAATTTTAAGAATTGTCGATTTCTTTAAATTAGTTAAGGAAAATCTATTTATTTAAAAATACCTTTTTTAAACTAAATTTATAACTTCAACTTAACACAGAGTAAATTTTAAAGCTATATCTATTTTAAACTATAAATGTTTTTGGATTAAAATGAATATGATCATTACATTTTTATTTCATTGTGGATTAATTTTCATTCTATGTCGAATTTTAAATAGGATCATAAATTATATAAAAAATATAAATAAAATTTACCATTAATTGGTAATTTAAATTTAGTAGGTTAGATTAAAATTAAAACTAAAAATTAAATTTTTACTAAAATAAGCTTGGTTCCTTAAAAAAGAGAATTAATTATACAAAGAAAAATAAAGAACAAATGGGCTGTGCAGATACACAATGATAAATTAATATAATTGATGGATCAATTATAAATTTTCTTAAAATAATTTAAATATAAATTTTAATTTTAAATGAATATTTTTTAATTGATCATTGAAAAGAATAAATAAATTGTAAATAATGGTAAATATCTTGTTAAATAGCATATCGAGTCTTAAAAATGTGATTGATAAGTTATGATAATATACAAAAAAAGAACCAACTTTTATTAATTTGAGTTGTAAAATATATTTTGGCGTTTGATTCCAGCAATTGAGAATTTACCAGTAAATATAAATACAAAAGTAGTAAGCGATATTCTTGTATTGAACGTTGATAAGCAAAATGCTCCAGTTCAAAACTCAGATAATACTATAAGAATTGTCCAAAACTTGGCCATCTAAAATGCTGAAAACCCAATCTAAATCACATTCCCAATTAATACAACTTTGATAAGTGAGGATTCAAGTTTGTAATGTGCCTACTTCAATGAACAATATCAAGAATGGGAAGCAGTAGAGACTTCAATCGATTATGAGAACCTTAAATTGACTTGCCTCTCAAGACATCTTTCATAATTCATTGTTTTCCAAATCCAAGACAATTAGATTATGACTTGGGGTATAATAATCATAGCGACTCTTGACAGTTACTTACTGCTAAGTCTTATCATAGCTATAATACTAGACTGGAAAAAGCCTTTGAAAAAAGAGGTTAAGCTAGATGGACCTGTTATTGAAGAAATTATGACGAGACTTTCAGCGAGAGGAATGGAAAATCTCCAGATTTTATCTCCTTAACCATCTCCAAATAAATCCTAGAGACCAGACGGTGAAGATTCTCTAAAGACTATCACAGAGGAAATCGCAAACGAAAATGTCGACGAGTTCACACTATCAAAGATTCAAGAAGAAAATCCTGAGGATTAAAATTCAATGCCAGCTAGTATTAGTAAATTTGAACTTTAATCAACTCCAAATGGACAGATGAATTCAGCATAGGTACACTTGTCAAGCTAAAAGATCGAAATTAAAGATACACCTCAGTAAAACTAACTCATGACTCACCAGAGTATCGTTAAGTCAGCGCAAAAACTAGCCGCTTTACAACAATCAAACTCAGTCATGGGTTTCGACCAAATCCTTCAAGAAATTATTGATGTTAAGGATTCGACAAGAACAATTGAACTCCAAAATTAAAGAATGCAAGAGTAATAAACTTACAAGCATAAGTATCTGAATATTATAAAGCACAGCAATAAACTCTTTGGTTATATATTCAATGAAGAAGAACGCATTGGCAGATGGTTGAAGGTCTTTTTGTAGCATTCATATCAATTCCTACTTGTTGCACTATGTATTGTATTTATGGCACATACTAAAAGATATCTTTCTACTTTCGTCATTGGACTTATTACCTTAATATTACTTAGATGTGCAGACGTCATTTATTTTTTCATCAAGCGCAAGACTAAAGGCTTTAGTTTATATTTTTATCTTATCATTAAAAGGATATGCCCAAATCCTTTTATTTAATATACTTAGGCTAAATGAAGACAGCTCTGATTCTATTAATTTCAGTTGCATTTATTTCTCTTGGTCACTTTATAGTTTTAACTTACTTGAATAACTTTAACTACTTTAAGGGAGTTGACTAAGCACTGCAACTTTTCGGAGCTAGATTAGCCTTTGAACCTAAAATTAAGAAATATGTTTTATTCTTTACTTCTTAATTGTTTGTGAATATTATAAATTAATGAACTGTTAGTATTTGATTTGCTCGTATAACCTGGAATTAAATTGGGAGTAATGAAGATTAAAGAAAAGATAAGAAGTAAGCAAGAGTAGAATAATATGGGCAGTATTAAACACTCATATTTAAAACATTAATTGATATAGTACTAACAACAAATCTCTTCTTTAACCATATAAAACTATGAAGATATAATTGTTATTTTGAATATTTAATTTTTCTCACAATAATGAGGATGAAGACAGAAAACAACTAGAGATCCCAAGCAACCCTCCTCCCTTAGTTAAAAATAGTTCAAGCAACTTACTTCAAATTCCCAAAACTCCAGTAAAATCGTAGGTGAACACTGGCCTAAAAACACCAGTGAAATCTGCACTCAAGCAGAAGACACCCTCTAAAAATATTTCCAATAAAAATGTGCAATTTGGTAATAATTAACAGTAAGAATGAACAAGTGAAATAGAACACCATCATATTCACTGTAAAAGTTATGGGAAGGGCATTTTGCTTAAACTCAATTTATTTTGAGGAGTTATAAATTAAAATAATACAATACTATGTGATTAAATTCAATTATGGAGGTTAATTAAATATATTAAATTTAAGCATGATATTAAAAATTAACTGGATTTTTTAGAATATAAAGATATTTAATTGACTATGAAATGCGTAAAAACTTAAATAATTCATTCATTTCCATCGAACTTATAAAATATATTTAGTTGTTAAAATTAGGAAAAAACTATATTCTATTGTAAATTCTAGTTATTTTTAAATAAATTTTCAATTAAATGAACTCATTTTCATAATAAATGAATAAGTAATTATTTTTTAATTTCCTAATCTCATAAGCTATTTTACTATTTAATAAATCTTTTTGTATTAATTTCACTATTTTTTAATAACTTAATTATCATATATATTTTGAAAACAATCTCCCCAAAGTTAAACTACTTGAAACCATAAAATTCTCTCAACATTTATAATTAACTATATATATATTTTATTTTGATAGTTATATAATAATTTCTTTAATTAATAGCATTTACATTTTAATCTACTATTCTTTCTTATATATTCCTACTATAATATTATTATTTAATATTTAAAATCATATTTAGTTTGATAAGAAAGATAAAATTTAATATCCAATAGTATATGTTAAAATGAATTTAAATATAGGATCCAAAGTCAAAGATAGTAATTTAATTATATTAAATCAAAACCCCAAAACCCCTTGAGGTTTATAAGTGCTTTGATTTGTAGGGAATTTGTTAGGGGTTGGGGTTATTAATTAAATGCGAGACTAAAATTACAAGCTTTTGGGGTCTATTTATGATGAAAAGTATATAAATTTAGAGTTTAAACTGCGTTATGGATGTGATATGTATAGTGAATAAGTCAAACAAATACTGAACTATAAGTCTACTGCACTGCTCTTAAAGCGTAGTCCATCAACTGTTCGCTCTCACTGCTTGAAAGCTGTGCAATTAAAGCAATAATAGCTGAATTCTTAGCCTAAGAGCAAGTCAAAGTTTCAATAGAAGCATATTGACTATCTTATTAATGAAAAAACTTTGAAGTATTGGGCTCACTTCTCTATCGACTAACGAGCTATTATGGTTCACCGCCAATTCCCTGAGTTAAAGATCTCTGCATAATCTGTTGCAAAAATTTATAAACGAAACGGTATCTCTTACAAACGTGTAAATCGTATCAAGAGAGTAATTGATTTCACTCTGCCATTTTACAACAACAACTTAAATTATATTTATAATTAAATGCAGAGAGACTAATAGAATAATATTAAGTTTATTCATGCTGACGAGGCTGTGTTTACATTCAACACTTTCATCTAGAAATCTTGGTATAAGAGGCATAGCAACATAGAAGTATATGACTAGAAAGTCAAGGTATAAACAAGGGCAATTCTTGGAGGTATTAGCGAGGATGCTGGTTTAGAAACTTATGTTATTCATCCTCGCTCTATTAAGACAGAGCAGTATATTAAGTTCTTAGAGGCAGCTGAGAGTGAAGTACCTTGAATAAGATATTATACTGTTCGTTTATAATCTTTCTGTTCATAAGACTAAAGAAACAAAGAAGAGTTATGAACAACTTAGAATAACGCCAGTGTTCAACGTACCTTACAGTCCATAGTTTAATGGAATATAGTTCTACTGGGGAATATTGAAAGGTCATTACAAGAAACTGCTGCTATACCACTTGATGCATGACCTACCTATCGATACAGTAGACTTTATTAAAGCTCAGCGAAGAGAGTAGAAAATTAATTAGCTTAAAAGTGTGCTAAAGAAGGGAGAGTGAATGTATATAAATAAATATTGTAGTTAAGTTAATGAATATATAAGTCACATTTAAAATTCTTTAGAGGGA
>ARYC01008145.1:0-19363 GCA_000711775.1 Oxytricha trifallax
AGGATATTGATTAATGTATACAAAAAGTATATTGCTAAATAAAATATTTATCTAATTAAATGATAACTTAACATTTTAACTAATAGTTTATACCAATTATTAAAAAATTAAGGTAAAATAAAATATATTGATATATGAATTTAAACTAAATTAAATGGTAATATTGAGGACAACTAACTAAACTTTTTTTCATTATTTTAAGAACTTGTATTATGAATTTTTCATTTTCAATAATTTAAAGTATAATATAAGTTACTTTTTAAACTGTAAACTATCAGTTTCTATTTACTGTTTCACTTGAAACTGTAACCGCAATAAACTTTCAATTATTTAGCATATATATATATATTTCCTATGATATTTTGTTGCTAAAGTCAGTTATCTAATCTTTAATAATCATCATTAAAATTGTACAAACTAAAAACCTATATTTCAACTTACTGAAAAAATACGCATATATTAATATATGTACCATAAATTTATAAAATTCGGATGTTAATTAATGATAAATATTATTAATGTTTAAGAGATCAAAAATAATAAAAAATATTCATTAAAAATCGTTAATATAGAAATTTTTGATATATTCACGTTAATTATTTTAGTAATTAGTTAAGTATTTAGATTATTGTTAGTTTTAAAACAAATGATAAATGAATATAAACTTAAAATTAATGTATAACAATATAATTTTTAAAATTATAATTACTTGTTTCAGGAAAATATTAAAATTTCCTATGTTAAATTGTTTTATTATAATTGAAGATACTAACAATTAGATTTTTAAGTTTAATGTGTAAATGTAAGCAAATAAATGAAAAGGTTTAAAGTATAGATATAGTAAATATACACTATTTTTCAAAGGATATACCTGTGTAAAAAATAACATTATCTATAAGGATCTAAATTAGATATCAATTTTAGAATCTAACGTATTTTAGAAATAATTTTGTAATTAAAATTTATAAATAATGATATCACTATTCTAAATATTGATCATACTTGCGATATGATTTTGAGTTCTTAAAAATAAAATTTAATAGAATATTAAGGAAATTTGGATCATTCTAAAAAATGAGAATAATTTATTAATAAAATAAATTTTTGAAAAGTTAACTTTTGAAAAATAATAGTAAAATTATATTAGTGTCTTTTTAAGTTTGTAATTAAAAAGTAATTTTTATTTAAAAATTAGTATAATTTGAACTAAACTAAAGTTTAATTTAATTATATAAAAAGACTTTAATATCTTTATTATATTAACTTTTGGGAGGCCATGATGCTTCTGGGAGGTCCTGACTTTTGCTGGGAACCTGACGTTGCTGGGAGGCACGGCCGTCACCCCCTCTCTGGGAGGCCCTGACGTTGGTGGGAGGCCCTGACGGTGCTGGGAGGCACGGACGTCAACACCCAATATTTTGACAATATAAAGCAGCCGATAATTCATAAAATCTTAACGTTATTTGGGGGATTAAAAGTATTATTTTTCAAAAACAAAGTAGAAAAACTCTAATTAAGTATCAACTTTATATATTTATAATTTAAACCTCTTTAAACTCTTGTATAAATTTAAGCCAGATTTAATGAAAATTTATGTTTTTTTGTATTTTCATTAATAAATCTCTTATTTAATTTATTTTAAATAGAGTGAATTATAGAGATAATAAGTTTAATTATTATAGAAATACATTTGAATTTGGAAAATTAATTATAATTAAAATAAATATAAATCAAAATCGTGGCAGTTAAAGTTGGCCAATTTAAACGATCTTGGGCTCATTCAATAGAGAATTCAAAATTACCTGGACTTTATTATTGGCGGTACTATTTTATCGCATCCAGGGAAAGAGATAACTCGACTTTAATGTGAGGGTATAATTTAATGAATATAGAGGCATTTAATTAAACTAAAGTTATCTCGCTCCAGCGATGCAATAAAATAGTACCGCCAATAATAAAGTCCAGCTAATTTTGAATTCTCTATCGAATGAGCCCAAGATCGTTTAAATTGGCCAACTTTAACTGCCACGATTTTGATTTATATTTATTTTAATTATAATTAATTTTCCAAATTCAAATGTATTTCTACAATATTGAATAATATTAACATTATCACTTTAGTATTTCATAATAAATCTAATATAAAATTTGATTTAATTATAATAATTTTAATATTATGCATGAAATACGAATAAACAAATCATTAAAATTATAAATTTAATTATAAGATGCAATTTTGTTTAAAAATTAATTTAACCTATATGATGTCATTCCTATATAAATTTTGTATATTTATAAATTACTTATGAGGGATTCTCATTTATCAAAGTCTGTATATTTTTATTTCGTTTTAAATCCTTAATGATTTTAATTAAAAAAATACATTAAATGACTTTAAATCCCTTAATTTATTTCGTACCTCTTTATTAAATAAATGTAAGAATATAAGTTATTTTTTGTTGATAATTAATAATAGAATAACATTAATAATCAACATCATTTGAATATTATCTTGGGTTAATTAATAAAAGTATTGAATTGGATTATATCAATAATTATATCGCGGGTTGTTATCATACCAGTGCGAATTTCTAATTAATTTTATTTAATATTTAGATTAAGATCTATAAATAATTATTTTTACTCAGAAAATATCTAAATACATGTGAATGTATATTGTATTATTAATATAAATTAAAAAGAATATTGATATCTTTAAAAATTGAATTTAGCAAATTAAAAAAATTAAATTATTTTTAATTTTTTAATCAAATAAATATCTTAAGAGGTTTTAAAATCTCAAAATATATATACTCAATTGTTACTTATTAATACTCTATAAAAAACTTAATTTTCTTTTAATCAATGATGATTTCTCAAATCTATTAAGTATGCATAGACCTTTGCTGTGAAGATTGATTGGTAACATGAATAGCTTTAAGTAGAATAATTACTATCTACCTTAAAACGGTTTTAAGATACATTCTCAGTTACACTAAAAAATTTTGTCTTTTATAATCTTAGATTTGTAAAATTTATCTTTTAATTAATAATTTTGTTTAATCTACTATAAAATAGCAATGAAATAGATTGAAATTTTTTATGTAAAATTATTAACTGTTCCAACCGAGACCCCCCCTTCCACCATAACTAGACCCCCCTCCCACCCCAACAACATCCCCATTCATATGAAAATTTTTATTCTCAATGTTTAAATCATTTTCCTTCATGACATCTTGATATCATAATATTTTTTACACATAAAATATATTATTTTTTTAAAAATTTTTATCAACCTATATAATGATACTCTCTTTTCAATTTTGGTATTTAAAAACTTTCACTCGTCCTTCGACTATTTTAGAACATACTCCTATAGGAAAATTAATTAATCATCTATATCTCATGGGCTTGATATAATTATACGAAAAATAATCAACCGACAAGCCCTCACAAATATTATTCCTTACAATTCAAATCATTTTAATCGACAACATTCAATATAATTTCAATAGTAGTCCCATTAATTTTTATATTATATTTTTTACAATTTTACTGTATATTTTATCAATATAATTTTTATAGCAATTGATTTTTTATGTAAATAAATATCAAGAATATTGATATAATATGTTTTTAATAAAGTATTAATCAGTTAGTTCAGAATATAGATATAATTATTTTTATTTAAATAATCATTTTATTAAAAATCAATTGCTATAAAAATTATATTGATAAAATATACAGTAAAATTGTAAAAAATATAATATAAAAATTAATGGGACTACTATTGAAATTATATTGAATGTTGTCGATTAAATGATTTGAATTGTAAGGATTTATATTTGTGTGGGTTTGTCGGTTGATTATTTTTTCGTATAATTATATCAAGCTCATGAGATATAGATGATTAATTAATTTTCCTATAGGAGTATGTTCTAAAATAGTCGAAGGACGAGTGAAAGTTTTTAAATACCAAAATTGAAAAGAGAGTATCATTATATAGGTTGATAAAAATTTTTAAAAAAATAATATATTTTATGTGTAAAAAATATTATGATATCAAGATGTCATGAAGGAAAATGATTTAAACATTGAGAATAAAAATTTTCATATGAATGGGGATGTTGTTGGGGTGGGAGGGGGGGTCTAGTTAGGGTGGGAGGGGGGGTCTCGTTTTAGGCCTGGGAGGGAGGGGGGTCGAGAGGGTCTCGGTTGGAACAATTAACTACATCAATTATATTAGAATTAAAAATAATAATAATTATAATTTTATTTTTAATTTTAATTCTTTAATGATAATATTTAGAATGATAGGATGGGAGTGATATTTCAATAATGGGGAACAACAGTTAATATAGATAAATCTTTTATTTTATTAGTATAAAAATTTTGGTGAATTATATATATTCCATAACAGTTTTCAAGAACTATGAATTGGTATTAAATGGTGACAAAGGTTCCTGCCATACACCTAATTAGATTAAAATTTAAAGTAATTTTATTCTAAAGTATTTTAAAATCTAGAGCATATTTTTTCTATAAATTTTCTAATTATATTGAAGCATCTGCATGAATGGCTTTCTATTATGAGAGATTCATATCATCTGATAGCACTAGAAGATATGAGTACTTTATAATACACGCTAGTGAATATACAGACACATCAACGGGTATAACTACACTTTTAAATTAATATAAAAAGATTTATTCAAACTCCAAATCCAATTAAATCTTATTTGTGACAAATAAATATTTTTAATAAATTTACCTAACTTTAAAATTACTTGGAGTTAATTATCTAACACATTTACCAATAAGCACTTCTGTTAGAAAGGGTTATATAAATTAAATTAAAAATGGGTATAAAATGCTTAAATCTTATCTATTAATAATATATATATATACCCTTAATTCAGTATTCTATGATTTATAGAAAAATATCGTTATTTATAGTTAATTTATGATAGTACAGTTTACATGCCTGATGTAAAACTAAGCTACACTTTAGGCCATATGACCAGTCCCACTTACTCAACCTATGCATCTTTCATTTTTGCATTAGATGACGACAATAGAAATTGTGATTATACCTACAGTGAATCGTCTGAAACAATTTTCTTATATTAAATTATATTTACTCATTGATATTCAAACTAAAATATTTATCTTTTTATGATAATTTTAATTTAAGTAGTTTTACTTTTTGCATTAGAAGATCCACTTCCAATAAATTTTTCAGAAATAACTCAAAAACCTAGTATTTTATTAACAAGTTTATATAGTAATGAATCGGGTGTTGCCATAAATGAAGATTTGAGAAAATATCAAATTTAATATAGCAATACTCAAGGAAATTGCAATTTAGCATCGTTATTTTTTTAATGAAGTTACAATTATTTTAATCATAAGTGAAGTTTTTATTTAAGCAGGGAAATTGGGCCTCTAATCAGTTAATGGTACATATGCATTTAGCGAGAGAGTTGACTGCTACTATGAATAAGAGTTTTGCGATATGCCAATAGCGACTTATGCTCTTAAATCATCTGATCTCTACACTTGCCTCGAATCTTAAACAGTCAATTTCTAGTTTCTTTAGTCTAATGACACTTCAATCATTTTTGCAAATAAAAATATATCTGGAAGTAATGAATAAAATAATTCTAGCTAATAAATATTCATATCTAAATTTATTATACAGCTTATTATCAAATAAATAGTGAATAAAAATATATTAAATATATATTATTTAAATATTTGGGGGAAAGTTTCCTGCCTTATAATTTTTTATATGTAATTTTGACGATTATTGCATAAAATGATTTAAAAATATTTTTTTAGGAAATTTTTAAAATTATAGGTTAAACATTCTATAATTGATTGAAAAATTCGAATCTTCATTGTTTTATAACTTTAAAAAGTAGAAATAAATTATGATAAATTTAGATTTAATTAAATTATAAAAAAAACTGGGGAAAAGATTATGAAAATAAAGTAGGATGTATTAAGATATAAACAATGATTAATAGAATAGCATCATCTTAATAAAAATAATTTTATAATTGTTATTGCCAAATGTCATTTCTATATGTCGGAAATAAAAATTTATACAGAAAAATAATTTAAAAAATAAAAAGTTTTATAGCCCAAGAACTTCCCTAAATATTTTACTAGGAAATCTCTCCCTTTAAAAATATTAATTGATCAATCAAAACCCAAAATCATTGTTAAATAATTATAATTTATTTCAATAATAAATTTTGAGACTTTTATTTATTTCTATTTTTTGATTTATAAATTATTAAATTTGGGAGGATAGTATTAATATATAAAAATTAACAATAGGATTTAATATCATTAAATAGATCAGATTTAGTATCAACTTCTAACATTATAGCTCTTAAGAAGTATGAAATAATCATAAACCCTAAAACCCCTTATTCAATAATTTTACAGAATTTAAATGATTAAATTTAATTGAGGAATAAAAAAAAAGCAAACATGCAATTATAAATATAAAAAGCGCATATGCATTTACATTTCATTTATTATTTCTAAATTAAATATTAAAATTTTTTATATCGCATCTGAAAAAATAATAATAAATATTAAATTAATTGGTATATTAAAGGCTGTCGCTTAACTAATATAGAGCAGAATAAATATAATTTTATTTTTTAAAATAATATCTATAAAATATTTATTTTGAAAATGTATAATTAATATAAATTTATAGGTAATTAAATTAATTTACTATAAATAAGATTTAAAATTGTTTAATTTTCCAGGTTATTTTGAAATTATAAATCTATTTTAATATTTTATATCTTAATCATAAATGAATTAAAACAATATATTAAAGATATATCGAGTTTTAAATGGTTAGAGCAAGCTTTTACTATCCAGATGATTTCTAATTTGCCGTAGATTCATCAATTAAATTTTAATTGTACTATAAGAGTTGTTATCAAGAAGTGAAAGATAGTTTGTACTTGACATTTATTTCTATTTTTGATAAATTTAATTAATTTAGTACTTTAATGCACAAGATTAGAACTATTACATAGGCGGTGAAGAGCTCTAATTCAATTATATTTTCCAATATTAATTACTATATTTTAATGTTTATTCCTATATATGTTTGAACAATCAACTGTGACATGTGGCTCTTATACAGCTTTTACTCAAACTACTCCAACTAATACCTTCATTACTGTCCATCCTATTTATAAATCTGTTTCTATCTAAACTAATCTAGTAATTAATATCAATTGAGGCTTAAAAATTTTTCATTAAATTTATTTCTTAAGTTATAAGAATAACCAAACTCTTCAATAAAATTAAAAGATTGTATTGAGAAGTTGTTTTGAATAAATTAAGATATTATCTATAATTATTCATTTATCAAAATGATTTATTTTAGAGAGAGTTTTTTTATTTATTTATAAACAAGAAAAGTAATTTTCTATTTATTATTAATAAACAGAATATAAATAATCCTCTATTTATTAAATGATGTGGCAAATGCTGGTACATACTTTATAAACATTTAAGTGAATTTTGTGAATAATATGATCTACGATCCACCAGATTTGAATATTACGACTTACACAATCAAAATAGTCGCAAAAGCTTATTAATTATAACTATTAAGAAATATTACACTTATTAATATAAAGAATAAATCATATATGATTATAGTAGAAATAAAAGTTTGAAAGTTAAAGCTTTTGTCAAAAACAATCCTCCATATTTTTCGACAGGACAATTATTAGATTAAACAGTTACAAGTGGTACTCAAAGGAAATATAAACTTCCAGAAGTTATAGATTGGGAAAATGACGACTATGTAATAACTCTTATGTCCACATCCATTTAATCCTTCACCAAAAATATAAAATAATATAAGAAATTATTTATTCACAACTCTCATAGGTGATGAGTTCGTATTTAATCCTAGTTCAATTTATGTTGGCGTATATAAAGTTGAAATAAAATTGACTCAGAAAAAAGATACAAGTTTGTAAAATATATACAGATTTAAATTGACAGTGTTAAAATAAACTTCCACTAGTGATCCCAATTAAGATGGAGTAGAGTAAGAAAACGAGGTTTAAAGTTCAGATTTATACAATCCCGAAACTGATGCATGGAGTGATAGCAAATATTCTGTGTTTTCAGGTGATGACAAAATAATCAAGGATTACTTGAAAGCTAAAATTTCATACATCTCAGGTACAGGTGAAATGACAATAATTTTTGATAAACAAATGATGATACCCACAAATTACTCATTTACACTTAATGACAGTTTATCAATATCTTTAGTACAAACCACCAGAAAATTAAAAGTTTAATATTCTATTAACTCTTTTCAGGGAGAGATATTGAAGTTACAGCTATCTTTTCCTATCAAAGCAAAATAATATGATTAATCAATCTATAAAATCTATTTTTTTATTGTAAAAAAAGCTCAGTATATTTCATCCATTTAGGTAAGCAAATTTTAATTAAAATATTTTTTAGTTAGACCAAATATATGTGACTTTTGTAAAAAACTTGCTTTACAGAAACGCAAAAAATGAGAAGGTAGTTGCAAAGAGATACTAAATTTCTAAAACTATGCCGCCTTAAATTACTCAAAGTATTTTACTTTCAGAATTATAATGACTTCTATAGATTCGTATGACTTAGCTAGCAGTGTTGCTACTGCTGTATCAGTCACCATGTCAACTGTTTTTGGGACTAATTTTGCAATAAATTTGATTCTGTAAGATTTTCAATGAGTCTCTTAATTTTTATTGTAGAGGGCTTAGCTTGTAGTAACTCTGGAGCATGTTTGAGGGATTTCAATTTATTTCACATCTTCCATTAGTTTAGATTGTTATGCCAGCCAATACTCTATATTTCTTTGGATTCATAAATGACATAGCAAGCTTAAATCTCATACCCGTCGACAACTTGAATTCTATGGTCTTTGAATTTGATTAATTTGATGAAAATCCATATAATGAATACTTTTAAATGATGAACTACTAATTGTATAATAATACAATAAAGCGATATTTATGTTTTATTTTCTATATATTATTTTAAAACTAATCAGTTAACTCGGTCCAATCTCTAGGATTACTTTACTATATATACATAGCTCAACTTCTCATTATAATATTTGCAGTACTTCTGAAACTTCTTAATATCACTAATAAATTGTAAGTACAATAGATTCTAATTAGTTTTTAGATAAATAGCAAAGAAATTTTACAATGTAGTGATATTCAATTTGCTGATTAAATTTTTTATTGAAAATCATATTGAGCTATTTCTATGCTGCTTTATAAACTCCTTAAGTGTAAGATAACTAATTATATTTTACAATTGTTTAGATCGAATTAAAGTATACTGGCGACATGTAGATAAAATTATATATTAATGTTCTTATATTGATAATTGACCTGAGATTCTATAGCTCATTATTTTTAATAATATAAAGTTAATTAGACTATATTTTAAAAGTAGCTCACTTCTTATTCTATTGACAAAAGATTACAATTAATCTTGAAATATTAATATTTTCAACTTCTTTTGTAATTTGTCCCAAATTTTTTTCTCAGTAATTGTAATTATATATTTTTTTAATTTATATGCTAAGGTTGAATCGGGGAATTTTTATTTCTCAGGAGTGTGAGTATATGTCATTATAATCACACTCCTTGCCAAATATACAAACTCTTTAAAATACATTACGAAATTCCTTATAACTTTAAGTATCAAAAGTAAAAAATCCTTTCCACTTAATTGTGCTTTTGAAATATAATTTTTTTATTAACTCAACTTATCTTGTGTTAATTATTATTTTTTGAGAAACTCAATTGTTAAATTCAATATTCATTCCAATATTGTAGAGACATTAGATATTTTGGAAATTAAATTAAATTAAATTAAAAATTTAATAAATAAAAAAAGTAAGAGTTAAAATTAGACAATTTAAACGATCTTGTCATCATTATAAAGAGAATTCAAAATAAGCAGGACTTAAGTACTGGCGGTTTAATTTTATCGTATCGACGAGTGAGATAACTTTTGTTTCATGTGGAGAAAAATTTTAATGAAGTTTTTAGGCGTTTGGTAAAGTTAAGTTATTTCACTCCCTCGATGTGATAAAATAGAACTACAATTAGTCAAGCCCAGCTTAATTTAAATTCTCCATCGAATTAGCCCAAGATCGTTTAAATGGCCAACATTAACTTTCACATTTCGAAATATTATTTTGATTTAATTTAATTTCCCAATTCCGAATGTATTCAAAACCTCAAAATCCCTTAATTAGTTTTATATGTGTTTTTATTAAAAAAGGTAATGTTGGGGATCAGGGTTTTTTGAGTCAGAAAGCATAATTTTTACTCTAGTTATGAAAATATAAAAGTTTTATAAAATCAATTTTTTAATGATCTACTTAATGTTTTCATATTTTTATAATAATTGTAGCATTTTTTTTTGAAAAAAATAAATTTAATGACATTTATTTCTATTAAACATTTTTTTCATAAGTAATCACTTTTACTGATCGTCTTTATGAAATTTGATAATTGCATCATTTAAAAAAATTGGTATTTATGCATCAATATTTTTGAAGTATTCAAATAAAAGTATTTTCAAATTAAATTTAACTCTTTCATTTCTTTATCCTTGCGTTCTTGATTAACAGATTATCATCCAATACAAAAAGGTTTGGTAGCATAAGTATAATTTTAATAATAAAATATGCATAAAATGAGTGGAATTTTGTATTTATAATTTCTATAAATTTTTAGACACCTCTTAAATATGGTTATCTTATAGGAGGTCAACCCTGTATAAAGAAATGGAGAAAGTTTGCGAAAATTGTAACAAATTTCAGAGATGGATTTCTATTTTGACCAATTGTATTTTCCATTAAATTAGTACTAATTCCGTTTAAATTTAATTGGTACCAATTTAATAGTACAAAACTTAATTAGTACCTAGTTTTAAAATAAAGGTTTTAATGGAAAGTTCTAATCTGGCTCCAAAATTAATTGGTACTAAAAAATAAAAATATGGAGTCCATAAGAATTATAAGAGGATGTTTCTATTAAACTTAGTTATTACAATTAAGTAATTAAAGCAAACAATAAATGTACAATCATTAAAATTTTCATAATTCAATTATTTCTACAAAACATTTATGGAATGTAGTAATGTTAAAAAATAAAAGAGTAAAATCTCAATAATAAAAAATTATAAATTTTATTGAACCTAACAACAAAAATTAAAATAAACTATTCAAAAGGAACCCTAATCCCCAAGATTATGATATTTTTAAAAGAAAATAAAGTGTATTAGAAAATGAATTTAGAATAATAGTATTGTAGGAATACATTCGATTTGGGAAAATGAATTTAAATTAAATTAATTAAATATTAAAATCATGGCAGTTATCAAATCCAAAGTGACTCAAAATTGAAAAATAAATGGATTCTACGGTAGATCCCGCAATTTTAGCTGGACTTTATTATTGGCAATATTCCTGAATCATCCCAGGAAGCGAGATATTTTGGTTTTGAGCTAACTCCCAAAAATAGTATAATAGGTTTTTCTCGCTTGGGCGATGAGATAAATTTATTATAGCAATAACAACCACCGTCTCATTTTTAATGCGCTATCCAGAGAGTATAATATTGTCAGGGTTTGGAGACATTTTCCAAAAACATAACTGAAGGTAATTAATAATTAATTAATTTTAAAAATTTAATTCATTTTCCCAAATCAAATGTATTCCTACAATAAAAGTAATATCATCAATAGTAAATATAAAATCTATAAAAAAAAATGTTTCATCTTCATCTTTCTCCTTATCTTCATTATCATCATCGAGAATCTTATATTGTTTGCCGTTCTCTCAGTGACTTATTGAATCCTTCTTCGTTGACGCCTTCAGTCTTACCAAGTGAAACCCCTGTAAAAATAAAATGTTAGATATGTTTTTTTAACTTACATTAATGATGAATATGATGAATGACACAAAAGTTCTGATCAGACATTTTTTAGATTGTTTATTTCTCTATTTTATTATTCAATACAATTCCCTTTATTCAAATAATATCGTAATTACCCTCATTAATCAAATCACCTATAAAACTCATTAAGGGGTGTTGGGATTTTTATTCCTACAATATTAAACCCATCAAATTTTATGCTCTTTCATTATGCATTCAATAAGCCATAAGTTATGATTATTTAACCTAATGTATAAGACTTTACCAATATAACCCATATAAATTTTCTATTTTTGATTTGTTATATAATTATATTTTAATTAATTTTTCTCTCATTAAAATAAAAAGCGATTTTAATTTAGCTATAACTTGATAATTTGGATAAAAATTGTATTAATGCAAGAAATAATGAAAATTATTCGTTAAAATTTTGTAATAAATATAAATATTTTTAAATGACATAATGGGATCCTTACTGAGTATAATAATTCTGTTTCAATCGTTTTTCTTTCCCATCTTTGGAATATTCTTAATAAAACAACACATGTTTAACTTGAAATACAAAGAATATAATGACAATAATTTTAGAAAATATAGCTCATTGACAGTTGATTTAAAAAATGAGGGGAATTTTGCATTCTGTTACAATCCAATTTAATTGATAAGAAAATAGATATACTGCTTAGCATTGATATTTTTGGGTTAACAATCAGGAGTATAGCTTTTATTCATAATTTTTAGTAATATGGTTTTCATGATATACCTTCTAATTGTAAAACCTTTTCAAGAAAAAAAGAATAATTAAGTAATGATAATGAATGAGATCATATTTATGATAATCTGCTACTTCTTAATACCCTTTTCTAATGCTTTTGATGCTGAAGTGGATTTAAGAATTATTATAGGATATATACCAATTTGCTTAACTTTAGTCTACTTAATAATTAACCTCACAATAATCTTATCATAAATATATAGATGATTTCATGAATTAATTTATTATAATTTTTGTTGATTTATATTTTGAAAATCAAAGATTTAAAGATTGGAAATTATTAAAAAAAGTTCGATAAAAAGTCATCTAAAATCTATATTAAATTAATTTGTTTTTTTAATATTTATTATTGTTTTTATTATTTTCTCTTTATATTTTGATTTATTCTAACTTCTTTTACTTTTAATTTAACTATTATCTTGTTTATAGTAAAAATGCAAATTAATTTTTAATTTAATTATACTTGGATCAATAAATAGCTTGAAAATATTGTTGTATAAAATGAATTAAAGAAGTAAATTTAAAAACTTAAAATACATAATAAAACCCCATGATTTTTTTAAGAATTAAGATAGGGGGGTATTTATAAATAATCAAGAATTTAATTTATATTGGCCAGAATCGATTAAAATTAGCGTAAAAATAAATACACACATCCTGATTGGTTTAATTTATATGGAAAATTATTTGAGCCAATAGATTTAATAATTGGGCTAATCATTAAAATGTTACGCCAATATAAATTAAATTCTTGATTATTTATAAATACCCCCCTATCTTAATTCTTAAAAAAATCACGGGGTTTTATAACAATAAACAGTTGCGGATTTTATTAGTAATGATATGTATTCAACTTAAATTACAAAATAGTTTTAAAAGAATAAAACCTTAAATTTACAGGATTAATCACTGAACGTGTCTTAAAATAATTTTAATGAAAATTACGCCAATAAAAACGACTTTAATGATCAAAGTAGTCTTTAATATTTAGATTATGAGGATTCACCATAAAGTGTTTTTCATTAAGAATTTTAAAATCTATATATAAATAATTTTATATAAGTTCTTTATTATAAGTATGATAAAATAGTCTTCGACTTTTAAGTTACTCATGTTAGGTCTTTGAGAAGTTTGAATTATATATAACTCTGGATAGTGTGTTATATATTACTGAAGTAAATTATAGTAAAAAACGTGCAAAAAATATAACACAAATACTTTCCAGCATTTCCTTTTCCAGGTTTAATTACATTTTCAAATTTTAAATTAAATTCTCTCATTGTGTAATAAACTGTTTTTAAGGAAAAATTGCGTGCTTTAAGCATTCTTTCAAATAATTATTAAAAAAATTGATGATTATATTTGATTAAAATGAAATAACTAATTTTAAAATCCCTTTGATAAAAATCAAAAAGGTCATAATAACTAGAAAACTAAAAAATATTAGAAAGATTAAAGCGATTAATTCAATCAGAAAATGCCTGCTTTTAATAGAAATCCAACAAAAACGTATTTATAACAACATCAAAGAGATTAATAAATTTTTGAAGAATCAAGATTTGCATATCAATTAAGCCCTTAGGTTAGAAATATTTAAAATAAATATAGTATTGAAAAAGACGATAAATAGTATGAATCAATATATATTATGAATAATTTATGTTCGAAATTCTATAATAAAAATGGAAAAATAAACAAATTAATTCAATTTAATTAAACATATATTTAGATATTTATGAAAGAAACATTATTGTTAATGTAGAGAATTATGACTAATAATTATAATAGACAGAAGATTAATATCATTATTTATTGAGAAAAAAAGGAAGAAACAGATAAATGGAATAAAGTTTTTGAATACAATTTTATTTTTAATTTCCTACTTAAATCGAATAATGGAGAATTTTACATACATAATAGAAGAAAATTGAGAAATACTTTAATATAAATTGATCAAATATAAAAATTTATAAATTAATTAGTAAATTATATAGCTTTTATTTTTATCGCATGTTGGTGATCTGGATTCATTTATGGAATATCAATAATTATCAACTTATTTGGTTTCCAAATTTTTGAAAGATAATTGTTTTCTCATAATTTTTGTATGTTCCTTTATATTGCTAGATAAAGTAAATGCAATTCTGCTATTTATTATATTTGAAATTGCATTCTAGACTAATTACTCTAAGTATTCTATTTTAAAAATTAACTCAATTAAATTAAAAAAGCTCTTGAGATCTTAATTAAGAAAAAAATCTAAATATATATATTTTGATAATCCCGAGCATATTTTAATTTCAAAAAATCTAGATTACATCTGAAGCATCAATAATATTTAATATTTTTTGATAATTTATTTTTTAGATTAAAATTAATAATATTATATTACAATTTGTTCCTTACTTGAATTAAAATTATTGGTGTTTAATTTACAATCTAAATCAAACATGTTTCTCTAATCATAAATTTTATAAAATCCTAAATATATCAAATCAGAATGTATTTTTTAAAAATATTTAATCGCTTTTTAAGTCTTACATATTTAAATGGTTTTTAACTTTTAAAATCGTATAATTATTATAGATTATTATTTAATTTAATTTCAAGCAACTAGTTATTTATCAATAGCTTATTATATAATAACATTTAAATCAAATATTAAAATTAGACTTAAAGATTATCATTTTTTAAAAAAAGTAATTGTCTTTTAATTTAAAATTATATATTTATATATTTTATATCAATATAATATTCAATAATAATTTTGTGAGGTAAATTTTATTTATTTATTATATCTGTTTACTTTTATTAAATTTACCCCCCCCCCAAATAATAATAATAATAGATAAATGAATAAATAAATTGAAGCCAATTTATTGATATCTTGCTTATCTAAAGGGTTCTGCTTTCATAATAAAACCAGCAACTTAGAAGTATAAGTACAAGAAATAAAATAATAAGAAATATTTAACCTGCCTATTAAAAAGAAGAAATACTCATTATATATCAAAGTATGGACCGCAATATTATGAAATGTTTATCAAGTCTTATTTTTTAATAAATAGATAATATAAATTATAATTAAATTTTAAAAATTATCATATATTATCCATTATATGAATTTGTTTTAAAATTAAATATGAAAATAATTTACTTTTGTTTTTACTTTAATAATACTGATAATGATCTTAAATTTCTAGTAAGTTACTTTTTGATTTTCTTATCTATTTTTGTCATTAAAATCCTATTATTTAATATAAAATGTTTATTATTGATGCAATAAAATAGGTTGTTAAATTTCAATATTTTAATATAAATATTAAATCTAATTATTTGTAGTTTTTGAGTATTAACTAAAAATAGCTAGTGCTTATTTTTTTTCGTCTTTGCCATAAAAAAATAATTATCAATCTTATTTATTGAAAATTCTAAATAGATGAATCTCAAAACCCACCGTATTCTTTTATCATTAGTTTAAATTTTTTTACTGTTTTGAATTTCCTTAATTTAAAACTAAAAAGTAAGTCTTAGATAAAATTTTACCTTAATCCTTAAGGTTAACTTTTTTTCAAAGAGTAATTTTTGATAATCTATAGTTTGTCAATTAATATCATTATTTAAACCTTTAAATTAATTGTAATATGCAAATAATTTCATATTATAGATTATCATACTAAACAGTTTTCACTGGTCCATCAGACAGCTGCTTTGACTCTAATTAATTTCCCTTATATTTTGAGGCACCTGATTTTGATGTGAAAATACACATCATTAAGGCGAATTCTGAGAGAATTGATTTATAAGTAATAAAGATATTAATATCATTTGTTTTATAAGAAATCTATAAAATTGGGATAAAATTATTATTAAGGGAAAGGGGCAACCAGCAAATTATTATCATATTTCTTCCCTCCTTAAAACTCTGTAAATATATGACTAAGGCTAATTAAGGGTCAATATCATGAATGCAGCACAATAAATAGTTTTAGCCAACTCCATAGAAATTATTAAGTTTATTCAAAAACAATCATGCAAATAAGTACTTTTTAATTAATTATTTTTTTAAAAAAATTTGCCATTTTATTTTGAATTTATACTTACCTAAGTGTTATATAAGTTATATTCCAATGAGTCAACCATATAAATTCAAGAATGGCTGCTTAACTTATTTTAAATTTATATTCTTATAAATATATATATATGGCTGATGGCTAACTCATTAAAATTGTATAAAATAATAATAAAACCAATTAATTTATTTTTACATTTTCAAACTTTTTTTATTTTATTGTTTTATTAAATATTATAAAATTTTTAAGAAATGGTTAGCACTTAGTTAAGTAAAATTTAATACAAAATGACAATAATTTTTTTAAAAATTAATTAAAAAGTACTAAATTTCATGATTGTTTTTGCATAAACTTTATCATTTGGATACGATAGAGTTGGCTTTTCTTTTTTTAGTGCTGCATTTATACTGTTGACCATTAATGAACCTTAGTCATGCATTAACAAAATGTAAAGGGAAGTAGAAATATGAAAATAATTCGCTGGTTCAGGTGTTGCCCTCCCCTTCCCTTAATATTGTATTATTCATAAATAAAATTCTGACTAAAGCTTTGTATTTGCAGGACGGACAAAAGAAGGATCAGTAAATAATGCAACAATTGGATTTTATAACAATATCAGCCCATTCAAGAGAGTAAAATGGTTTTAAACTTATAAGCATCCAGTCTATCAGATATTTTTAAAACCAAATTTTATAAATACTGTTGGAAATTGTTTATATTTAATTAAGAGTCGTATTTATTAAGGTCAAGATTTTGAATTGATTAGAAGATCAAAAAATAAATTAAAATACATTTATTAATCATTTGTTTATAAGTCTTTTAAGAATGCTTTTTTTCTTCTTCATCTGTATCACCATACTCATTCAAAACCCCAAAACCCCTTAATGAGGTTTATAAGTGCTTTGATTTGTAGGGAATTTGTTAGGGGTTGGGTTTATTAATAGGTTTTAATGTGAAATTTATAGTAAATATGTATTTAATTTAATCACTCAAAATGCACCTTAGGATCATGTGGGAGAGGTCTGAAGTTTATCTTACTTAACCACAACTCTATCTACTCTATTGATATGTCTGATCTTGAGTTTGGTTTAATTATTATTTACTCTGCCATTTGTTTTATTGATTGAGATACTCTTGTTTTGTCAATAAATTGCTTTATTCTTTGTTTAGCATCCTTCTCGCATCTTGTAGAGTAGTATTCATTGCGAGGCATATCGCACTCTATTATTATTGCTGCTAAAGCCCACACATCCCACTAAAAGTCTCCATCTCTCCAGTCCTCTCTTTCTGGATAGTACCCTTGCGTTCCCATTACAGTTCCAAGCCTTGATACTTCCACTCTTTAGGCTCTGTTGAAATCGATTATTGCTACTCTTACAGGTGAGAAGTTTATCATTATATTCTCAGGCTTCAAATCTCTATGAATAAAGCCTAACTTATGTAGCTCTTTTATACCTTAGAAGGTTTAAGTTGCTATCAAAGCAAGCTACTTATGATTCCTTTGATCAGTAATAAAATCTCTGAGAGTCATTTCATAGAGAGGGAGTCTGAAAGCAACATGATCCTTGGCAAGAAGAACAGCATCTAGCTTGATTAAGTAACTACACTCTTTAAACTTTGCTTGAGTGAGTACTTGATACTCATTTATAAACTCCATCTAATATTAATCATCACATAAGAGATAGTTGAAGGGATACACCTTGTATGCATACTGATGATCATTGATAACTTCTTATCAAAGGAGTCTTCTAATATTAGGTAGCTTTAAAGAGAAGTATCTAGGTCAATTTAAGCAAGAACCGGTATTTTCTTGTATTGAATCTTGATCATAATTTTTGTTATTTAAGAGGTCAGTTGGTTGCGTGCTTTCCTAACGTACTCTAACTCTCTTGCTTATTCAGGCACTACGACCTTAGAATATTCCCTCGCTTTTCTGTTTTTGAGAAGCTTCAGCTCAACTTCATGATTCTAAACTTCTATAACTTTCTTGTGAGCTTTTAATAGATGCTTCTTCAAGTCTCTTGTATGAGAGTGTTGCTTATAGCACTCAAAGCAGTCATACTTTCCATATATTTTATCATGCTTTAAGTATACAGTGGGCTTGGCTTTTCTATGCCCTTTCTTATGTCTGTTCCAGCTAGATTTATGAGCAAAATCTCTCTCACATAGCTCACAAAAATAGACTTCAGCTTCTTCAGTTTGTATAGGAATTTCAATAATACCTTTCTCCTCCTCTCTGTCTCCCACACACTTGCTTGCCATTTATTTTCTATTATTATTTCTATTTTAATAACAGAGACCTCAAGTGATAGCTCTGGTAGTTCCTTATGAGAGTTCATCTCACAGCTATCACACTTTTTATTGACGCCAAAGGTAAGTCTCATTTAGTTTGATGGAAGTGTTGTTGTTTTTCTTAAAATGTTTGCGCTCATATTTAAATTTGAATTTAAAATTATAAAACTGCCTCTATAACTGAGAGCTTATATTAGAGCTTTCCA